>BQNB010081080.1:0-29734 GCA_026074375.1 Tanacetum coccineum
AACTTTTACAGTTTAAGAGTAAACGCGTAAAACCCTAAAAATAAATTGTGCATTACATAATGTCGTACAATGACCTAAGGCACGAGGTGTTATAATGTTGGTCAAATGCATAAATCCAATCATTAGAAGACAAATCAAGATGCATTTAAGGAAAGTAATGAGTAAATATCTCAAAGGCAAAGTCAAACGACAAAAGACAAAGACAAAGAAAAGATCAAGATTAAGATCATAAGTGCATGATTGGAACAAAAGGAACTAGCATAATTATTACATGACAAGACTCAAGATCAAGACAAAAAGCATCAAAGATCAAAATTAAAGGTCATAAAGAGAGAACTCTATGACCACCCCTTAGGGGGAGACTGTTAGGAATTCAAAAAGTGTTGATCATTAATGAGATCTCAACGATCGTACCTTAGGGGGAGATTGTTAAAAATTTAGTTTTAGTGAAGTGACGACCATTATGGATCTCACGAGTCTTGTAATAAGATAAAGTTAGCGTGTAATAGTTAGTGAATAAATGTAGTTATGTGAGATAGTTAGTGAAACTATCCCACATCACCCCATGAGGTAAAGTGTGAGGAGAGCCTTAGCCTATAAAAGGACTCTCCCACCTCATAAAAGGGTGTGTGAGTGTGTGTGTGTGTGTAAGGTAAGGTGTAAAAGAGAGTTTTCTCCTTCCATATGTGAAATAAACAAGATATTATCCAACACCTCCACCAATCGCTTCATCTCTTCATCTCTTCTTCTCTTCTATTATGTGATATGATATAGATATTAGGATTCCAACACAATGTCATCTACAGAAGCTAAATACATTGTTATCTTAGAAGCTACAAAAACAGCTTACTTGACGAAGAAATTCATAGAGGAACTTGGAGATGTACCAAGTATAGAGAACCTTGTGAAAGTGTATTGCGACATCTCGAGTGATATCTCACTTGCGAGTGGATGCATTACATAAAGATATAGCATACATGTTCTTCTTAGACGTCATTATATCCGCGAAGCTATTAGTCTTCAAAATGTAGAGGTCATCAAAGTCCATACTCATGACAACACTGTTGATCCTTTGACGAAAGCATTACCGTGTGATAAGTATGTGTTTCGCGATAATGGAATAGGTCTTTGTTATATTGGTTTAGAATAGTCATAGTTTTATTCATGTATTTAGGATATTAGAACTTTTGCAATTTAATATAATGTGCGTTTCTTCTTTTATATTAATTGTTGTTCTATATTTGCATGTTAGACCCATGAATAATTTTTTTTCTAAATATCCATAGTTGATCATATTGTTTGGTTACGATATGAATTAAGACGAATATGAATGGTAATGTGTTTGTTTGTATAGTACAAATGATTTACTTGTTGTGGCTAGAGTTCATATGTTATTTATGGAGATAAATATTGGATGACCTATACGAGATGTCATGACATAGATGTTTGTCAATAAGTGAGTGATGGTTTGTATTATTGAGTGTCCTTCGACCTTGAGATATATAGCATTTTTGTAATATTTGAGGAGTGGAATTTTATTTATACTCAACGCCTTCTTAACCAAAGGTTATCCTAATATGTTTGGATTTCATGAGTTGGGCATGGCAAGGTGGATATAGGCTATAAGATTTGTTCCTCTTTAGAAAAGAAGATATTGATGTTGGCCACTCGATGAATTGACTGATATTTACATGGTCATGACTAAGGTGGAAGTTAAGCGGTTGTTTTAGCTTACTTTAGTATATCATTAATTCTAGATCGAGAAATAGGTGTTAACAATTTGAGATTGCTTAATCCATGTATCAAATTAACACATATCAGAACAAAGGGAATAAGAGTATTACTAAATCATAAAATCATTTAGAGTTAATGATATGTTGTTTGGTTCAATCGACGGATGCACTAGTCTATATAATTGGATGACAGTTAAGTTCGTTGCTAAACGGTTGACTATTTGGTATTTGGTCGCTTTGGGATTGCCATGCACAAGTGAGAGTTTGTAGGATTGTGTGCATAGTAAGTGAGATTAAATATTGTCAGTAATATATGATTCATTGGGTTCACATTCAATAGCTCAAGATCACATCTATATATATTTATTGTACATATATAAATGATCACTTAAACGAATTAGGTTGGACTTAATTATATGGAAGAGAGGAAGTTTGGGCTGAAGCCTAAACTAGTGGCACACCCTTGTGGAGCCCACAACCAGCCGCCCCTTGGTGGGTTTGGGTCGGGCTTTTGGTATTTGGTTTATTTAAGGATACGATATTATTTTGAATAATATATTATCTTGTAATTAATGAATGATATCTTTTATTTATTATATGATAATTTGATTTTGATAATTAACCAATAAGCCTCTAATACAAATGTTATTCAAAAATGAAAAAATGAGGTCTCATTATGAAAAGGTTAGCATTATGCATCAAACTTCAATTGCTAGAACACCTCAGCAAAATGGTGTTGTTGAACAAAGAAATCAAACACTTGTCGAGGTTGCACGCACAATGCTCATCTTTTCAAAAGTACCAAAATTCCTATGGGCTGAAGCTATTTCCACTGCTTGCTTTACGCAAAACCTTTCTTTAGTGCATATTCGTTATAACTTGATTTTCAAAGAAAGAAAAGTGTACATCTAAGTATATTTATCCTATTGTACTTAAGTTGTTTCATCAAGACATTCAAAGTTTTGAGCTCAAAAAAATATTTTTTAAATTGTTGAACATAATTTTTCAAGAGTTTATCAAAAAGATTTTTCAAAATATTTTAAAATTTTGTGTTCAACACTCCCTTCCTCAATAAATCCTTTGACTGGTATCTATTTTTGAAGGGGAGCTTTCAAATTCAAAGGTGTAATGTTTGTGGACACAAAATTTCTAAATTATTTTTTGTGTGTCCAAAACATGTAGTGTTTGAGCATAATTTTTCAATAATTTTTCATTAAAATTTAAAATCTATCAAAATTTTGCTCAACACTCACTCTACCCCTCGATATAACTGTGGTGTCAAACAACTAAAAGCGATGACACTCACTCTACCCCTCGATATAACTGTGGTGTCAAACAACTAAAAGCGATGGTAATGTGTTCGTTTGTATTGTACAAATGATTTACTTGTTGTGGCTAGAGTTCATATGTTATTTATAGAGATAAATATTGGATGACCTATACGAGATGTCATGACATAGATGTTTGTCAATAAGTGAGTGATGGTTTGTATTATTGAGTGTCCTTCGACCTTGAGATATATAGCATTTTTGTAATATTTGAGGAGGAGTGGAATTTTATTTATACCTAACGCCTTCTTAACCAAAGGTTATCCCAATATGTTTGGATTTCATGAATTAGGCATGGCAAGGTGGATATAGGCTATGGGATTTGTTCCTCTTTAGAAAAGAAGATATCAGTGTTGGCCACTCGATGAATTGACTGATATTTACATGGTCATGACTAAGGTGGAAGTTAAGCGGTTGTTTTAGCTTACTTTAGTATATCATTAATTCTAGATCGAGAAATAGGTGTTAACGATTTGAGATTGCTTAATCCATGTATCAAATTAACACATATCAGAACAAAGGGAATAATAGTATTACTAAATCATAAAATCATTTAGAGTTAATGATATGTTGTTCGGTTCAATCGATGGATGCACTAGTCTATATAATTAGATGACAGTTAAGTTCGTTGCTAAACGGTTGACTATTTAGTATTTGGTCGCTTTGGGATTGCAATACACAAGTGAGAGTTTGTAGGATTGTGTGCATAGTAAGTGAGATTAAATATTGTCGATAATATATGATTCATTGGTTTCACACGTAATAGCTCGAGATCACAGCTTTATATATTTATTGTACATATATAAATGATCACTTAAACGAATTAGGCTGGACTTAATTAATTAGAAGAGGGGAAGTTTGGGCTAAAGCCCTAACTAGTGGCGCACCCTTGTGGAGCCCACAACCAGCCGCCCCTTGGTGGGTTTGGGTTGGGCTTTTGGTATTTGGTTTATTTAAGGATACGATATTATTTTGAATAATATATTATCTTGTAGTTAATGAATGATATCTTTTATTTATTATATGATAATTTGATTTTGATAATTAACCAATAAGCCTCTAATACAAATGTTATTCAAAAATGAAAAAATGAGGTCTCATTAGGAAAAGGTTAGCATTATGCATCAAACTTTAATTGCTAGAACACCTCAGCAAAACGGTGTTGCTGAACAAAGAAATCGAACACTTGTCGAGGTTGCACGCACAATGCTCATCTTTTCAAAAGCACCAGAATTCCTATGGGCTGAAGCTATTTCCACTGCTTGCTTTACGAAAAATCTTTCCTTAATGCATATTGGTTATAATAGGACTCCATATGAGTTGATAAAGAACAGAAAACCCAACGTTCAGGACTTTCATGTTTTTGGATCCTTGTGATATCCAACAAATGATCGTAATGATCTTGGGAATATGAAAGTAAAGGCGGACATTGGCATCTTTATTGGTTATTCTGAATCATCAAGAGAATTTTGAATCTACAACCGCAGAACGAGAAAGATTATGGAAACCATTCATGTGAAACTTGATGAGCTTACGACAATGGCTTATAAATGTAACAATTCAAGACCTACTCTCAACTGCTTGAATTTCCAAGATACATCAGAAGACTCGAATGAAACACCATCAAAAGAAGACTTGGATAATTTGTTTGGTCCTTTGTATGAAGAATATTATGAGACGAGATCTCCCGAAGTGTCAACTAATTTTGCTGCAAATACTCTCAATAATGAAGACACTCCTTCATCATCTTCAATCATCGATGAAGAAAATGAAGCTCCTCAAATAGTATCCTTATCAGAAGAACCAATTGATAATGAACCAACAACTCTAGTCTCGGATGATAATGCTGATGAATCGGTTCAAGAAAACACTGCAGAACCTGACGAAAACACTTTCATAAATCCATTCTACACTCCTATATTAGAAGAAGATGGGTCATCTTTAACTAATCAGGATCCGTCAAATATGCATAAGTTCTACTAACAACATCGTTCAATTGATAAATGGACAAAGAATCTTCCATTAGTATAAGTGATTGATGACCCTTCAAAGCCAGTAATGACAAGAAGTAGACTCCAAACATATGTTGAGATGTGCATGTGTGCGTTAATAGTGAGTACTACAGAACCCAAAAACATTTAAAAAGCTATGCTTAATCACAGTTGGATAGAATGAATGCAAGATGAGCTAAACCAGTTTCAGAGATTGGATGTTTAGGAACTTGTTGAAAGACCCATTGGAAGGAACATAATCGGGGCAAAGTGGCTTTGGAAAAACAAGATAGATGATGAAAACACGGTTATTCAGAATAAGTCTCGTTTAGTCGCTAATGGTTATTATCAAGAAGAGGGAATAGACTTTGAGAAATCGTCTGCTCCTGTTGCACGACTCGAAGATGTCCGAATGTTCGTGGCTTATGCGACTCATAAAAACTTTAATATCTACCAGATGGATGTCAAGATCGCATTCCTGAATGTACCACTTAAAGAAGAAGTTTTTATAAGTTAGCCTGACAGATTTGCAGATCCAGACTTTCCTAATCACGTTTATCGTCTTAAGAAATCTTTGTACGGTCTCAAACAAGCCCCCAAAGCATGGTATGACAAGCTTTCCTCATTCTTGATTGATCATCACTTCACAAAAGGTATTGTTGATCTAAATTTATTCATAAGAAGACACGGGGATGACATATTACTTGTCCAAGTATATGTTGATGACATAATTTTTGGTTTAACGAATCCAGTTTTTTCAAACAAATTTGCAAAACTTATGAAAAACAATTTTGAAATGTCAATGACGGGTGAAATGAAGTTCTTCCTTGAAATTCAGATTCATCAATCACCCCGTGGAATCTTAATAAGTCAATCACAAAACACTTTGGAGATTCTTAAGAAACATGGTATAGATGGTTGTGATTCCATTTGTACATAAATGGCTACTGCCAGAATCGATGCAGATTTACAAGGTACCCCAACTGATTTGATAAAATATCGTAGTATGATCGAGGACTTATGTATCTCACTGCAAATCGACCAGATATTTCCTTTGCAACATTTTTGTGTGCACGTTATCAAGCACGACCTATGATTAAACACCTCAAAGAGGTCAAGCGGATCTTTTGTTACCTGAGACAAACCAATAACATAGGTTTATGGTACTTAAAGGATTCCGACTTTGAACTAATCGCATATTCATAGGCAGACCATGCAGGGCATCATGATGACTACAAAAGCACATCCAGAGGAATATAATTTCTAGGAGACAAGCTAGTTAGTTGGTCATCTAAGAAACAAGATTGTACAACAATGTCTACTGTGAAAGCTGAGTACGTATCCTTGTCTGTGTGTTGCGCTTAAGTCATTTGGATGAGAACGCAACTGCTAGATTATGGATTTCGTTTTACCAAAATTCTAATGTACTACGATTCAAAGAGCGCAAATGCAATATCTTGCAATCCAGTGAAACATTCACGTACAAAACATATCAACATCCCATATCATTTCATAAAGGAGCATGTTGAACAAGTTACAATCGAAATTTACTTTATTGGGAAGGAATACCAGCTTGCTGGTTTATTTACTAAAGCCCTTCCTAAGGAAAGTTTTGAGTACTTAGTTCACATGATCGGTATGAGATGCATGACTCTAACAGAGTTGGATCGTCTCGCAAAGTTATCTTATTGAGTGAAAGATCATACATCAAACATATGTAAATACATTCAAAAACAAAATACAAAATTAAAAAATGAAAAACTCAAAAATATTTTCTTTTTATACAAATAAAACAGAAATACATAATTAGAAAATGAAAAGGCCAACAAATGTTTTTCTTTTATAATTTTGTCAAAATATAAAAAACACATAAATATAAGTTATTGATGCAAACACATGTCTCCTCTAATCTCACAGTTTCATGATGCTATTTTTCATAAATATGTCTTTAAAAGCTGTCAATGCATAATGAACTAAGGGGGAGTTATTCATAAATCATAGAAAAGGGCACTCAAAGAACAAATAAGAATGGGAGTCAGGGACCAAATCACCCAAGGGGCATTTAAGAAGGTTTAAGTCACTATTAGCACCAACATCCCATTGTCGCAACTTCTGCTTAATAACCAGCCACATATGAATAGCATAATGAGTAATGCAATGAGGGAACCAAACAACATGTAACCAATCAACCACGTCTGCCCTCAAACGAAGAGATTCCCAAGCATAAGCAACCGATAAAGATTGAAGATTACCTTTTAAATCACGCAAAAACATAACATCATCTAGATCATCAACTAAAGTAGGCACCTGAATAGACATGAGATTTTGAAACCTAGATATCCAGTCAGGGGGCCATCTCCAATTACCATTAGCTATTAGATCGCTAACCGAATTAGAAAGGGCAAAACCATATCAAACAATATCTCTAACGGAAAGCATACCGTGAATAGGGCAAAGCTCATTCCAATTGTCAAACCACATAGAAGTAGACTTACCATTATTAATCTTACACCAAATAAACTATCTGATCTTATGACTGATTTGAAGAAGCTTTCTCCATCCCCAACTTAAGTCACCTACGCAAGGCATATTCTAGAAGCTCCTTCCATTAAGCCTATAAGCATGGACCCATTTGACCTATAAAGATTCCTTATGGGTTAAAATACACTAAATATGAGTAGCCATAAGAGCAACATTAAAGTCCTCCAATCTACGAATACCTAAACCACCCTCCAACTTAGGCTTACACATTGAATCCCGAGCAACTTTTTCCTTATCCTTCTTTAATTTACCTTGAAACCATAAGAAACCTCTTATAAGCTACTCTAAATCATGGATGATACGAGCGGGAAGAATAAAACAAAGTCCCAATAGATATGCATAAAAGACAAGACTGATCTCACAAGCTTAAGTCGACTAGCTAGGGAAAGGAACTTATTACGCCAATCATTAACCCCACTCTTGAGCTTTTCCACGAGCACTTTACAATCCCTATAAAGTATACAAGAGGAGATAAGAGGAACGCCTAGGTACCTGATAGGTAGAGTACCTTCCTCAAATGGAATAGAGCTAAGGATAGTAGCTTTCAAACCATTAGGGACATTACAAAAGAAAGTTGTACTCTTTGGAATACTCAGGACTAAACCTGAAACATTCTTGAGATCTTCCAAAGCTTGCGTAATGACATCGACAGACGAGGGATGACCCCTAGAAAATAAGAACAAATCATCTGCAAAACAAAGATTGACAATTTTCTGCTTCTCACACTGATGGTAATACTGAAATACCTCAGATCTTTAAACCTTTTCCTAAAGCATAAGAGTAAGAACTTCCATGGCCAAGGTAAATAAGTAAGGAGATAACAGATCTCTTTGCCTTAAACCTCGTTTCCCTCTAAACCAGCCATGGAGATCCCTATTAATAGAAACCAAATAGGAGGTGGTAGACATGCAAACCATAATCTAATCCACCATTTATGAAGGTCCAATCAACCATATCATAAGCCTTTTAAATATCCACCTTAAAAGCACACCTATGTGGACCCCTTCTCTTATTATAATTTCACATAAGTTCTTGAGTTAAGATATTATCTAAAATCCTAAGCCCTGGAACAAACGCAGATTGGTTAATACTAACCAGATTGCTCAGACCTTCTTTGATATGGTTAGCAATAATCTTACTAATGCATTTATAAAGGAAATTACAACGAGAGATAGGTCTATAGACATTGATCCTTGCAGGGGTAGAACTAGAGAGATAATGGTATGGTTAATATCTTTTAACAGCTTATCATTAGAAAAGAAGTCATGAATAACACATGTAACATCAATACCTACAAAATCCTAAGCCTTCTTAAAGAAACCTGCAGTAAAGCCTCTAGATCAGGGGCTTTGTCATCACCCATCAAAAATAAGGCACCTTTAATCTCATTATCAGTAACATTACAAACCATGAAAGTAGCTGATAACGCTCAAATTGAGTATGTTTTTAGTCGCGTTATTCGTACTTTTGTATATGTTATTTGGCTATTTATCTATGGTTTTGTTACTTAATTGTATCAAAGTGTGTTTGCAAGTATATTTGTAGCCAGGTACAAGAAAAGCAAGAAAAGCAAGAAAATGAAGTAAAAATGAAGATTTGTGCATGTATGAAGAATTCCTCATAAAGATCAAGATTAGGAAGCTTTTCAAGAGAAAAAGAGCCAACCATACAAGCTTCTAAGGCCCAAGATAAAGCTTAAATAAAGTTATGTTCAAGTATAAAGACTCACGGTTGAATACCACGCAATCAGAAAGCTTAAACAAAAAAAAGAAAAATTGTATGTTGAAATTTCAATGAGCCGCCCGGCAAGGGCATTCAGTCGGCCGGCTCCTCTAACCAAGACCCACGATTTCGTCTAGCAGCCCGGCTAGACCACTCAGCCGCCCGGATCATTGTTTCTGACCTCTCCAAGTAAACTTTTAACGCTTGTTTGATGCCAACTCACTTGGGAACAATCAAGAAGGATCTATACTCCATTCCCTAGCATTTTACAACCCTTTGGCCCCAAGAAAACATTTAATACCCCAACGGCTTGGCACTAGTATAAATAGGACCCATGGCTATTGTTTTTTAATATCAAATCATCATTCTCTCTTCTAAACATCATCTCAACTTATCCACCACCCTTGAGGACAAATTTCCATTCATCTTTCTCTCCCAAAAGACCTCACAACTCTGCCATTTCCAGACGAGGGCTCAAATCTCATTGAAGAAGGTGTTTGGTATCATTTTTTGGCTTGGTTGCTCTAAATCCTTCCATTACCTATTGTAATCATACTTTGGTAATCTACTTTTATATTGTTTATGAATGATATGATTGTTGATACTTTGGTTTTTGTTGAAATAATCATGGAGTAGTTCTTTATACACTTGTTTGGATGATGTTTATCATATGAGTATTATTTATGTTTGATTATGGTTTTGATCAATTTCATATTATGTTTGAGATCCATTTATGCTTGAGTTTTGTAACAATTGCTTATCATGCTTGATTAGTTGTTGGTGATTTCATAGGTCAAAATGGTTTTCGTCAAACAACTAGTTATAATCATTTTGTCTATGGATGATTATCTATTGTATTGACCATTTCTTTAGTGGCTTGATTATGCAAAGAAACTTAGGTGTGATTGTTAACAAGTTTTTGAAACGAACCGCAAATCAAACTTTTTATATAAACGTAATCATGAATTGGTTGATTTGGAAGTTGTCACCATCATATTCTTAACATGTAATCGATTTGTCAAAACCATCTTCATATGAACAATCCAAGTATTATGAACTAATCCAAACAAGTGTTTTCTTTTACTTATTGAATTCGCATAATCATTATTTCCGTGTTACTAGTTGCTTATATGGTATTTAGGCTTGTGACATCCTCTTTACTATTTTCATATAGCTTATTGTTACATAGATTCTTCATAACCAAAAACACCCAAATCCTAGTAAACGACCTTGGCTTACCACAACAAACTAACTACATACGAAAGGGTCATACTTTCCCGTGTGTTCTTAGCTTTGTCCAGTAATTCGTGTTATAAATTTAAAACTAGTCGCGAGACACATCAAGTTTTTGGCGCCGCTGCCGAGGATTTGTTTGTGTTTTTATGTGTTTTAAATCTCTGTATTTTGTTTTATATAATTTGTGCTTAATTTGGCTTGCGAAAAATCACCCAAAACCCACTCAGACTGAACCAGCCGCACGGCTGGAACCTCAGCCAAACGGCTCGACCCCAAAATTGGCATAGCCACCCGGTTAGAACCTCAGTCGCCCGGCTGCTGGCTCGTCAACCCAAAGAAATCATCCAGCCACCCGGCTGGATAGCTCTGTCGGCCGGCTGGGAAGCTCTGATAAAAAACCGACATTTTTAATTTTATAAAACTCGTTTTACCTCGTTGCCTCAGTTCGAGCCTTACCAAAAACCGTTCCTAATTGTGTTTTGACTTGATTAAACCCCTGTTTGTCGAGAAAGAATCGACTATACCCTTTTCATTTTAGTCAAACCCGAAAGACCCAAACCAAACACCACCCAACCGCACCGTTTCAACCCCTTGTGCCACTTTCGTATTTCTATCCGCTCCAGTTTGATCCCAAACCTTGTGGTTAGAACCCAAAGTCCATCAAACCGCCCAGTTTGATAGATTTGGTACAATATTCGTTTGTGTTTTTCTTTTTAATTATTTTTCTTTTTTGTTTGTGTCTTTAGTAAAAAAAGCATTTGTTTAGTTATTTTCGTTTAATTACTTTCGTTATTATTTTCAAACTTGTCAAAAAAAGTAGTCTATTGAAAAAAATGTTTCGTCGTAACTAGTTTAGTATTTTACTAAATCTTCTCGTAGTAATATAAATAGTAAAAATAATACTAGTAATATTTTTTTTATATTCGTTAAGTTTATTTTTTGTTCACGTCAACAAATATAAAATACAAAAAGATTTTTGTTCTTATTTGTTTTTATTTAGTTTATCTTTTTATTTTAATTTTTCTATGACGTTTTGTAAATCTCTCCGGGTTTGTATAAACCCGCGTTCTTGGGGTAAACATCTCACTAGTCCGTTTCGCGAACTTAAACATAAAATCAAAAAGAGGACTAAACCCTATAATACGTCAGACGTACCCCTTGAGATCGAATCACCTGAACCTTATGTAACACCCCCAAATTGGGTCGCAGCAGAATAAGGGTCCGGGGCGTTACTTTGTAGATCAATAGCACAAGATATGAGAACGACCTCTATATGAGTCGTTTAAAAATGATACATTGGATTTAATAAACTTGTTTGTTACAAAAGCCCAAAGCTTAACTTGTTCATCCTTGCAAATGTAAAGATTTAAATACATAACACATAGTCGTTTAAAAATGATACATTAGATTTAATAAACTTGGTTGTTACAAAAGCCCGAAGCTTAACTTGTTGATCCTTGCAAATGTAAAGATTTAAATACATAACAAATACTCCAAAATGTAATGCACTTAAATCTTTATGATAATGTGACTCCAAAATGGTGACCACCAATGTATAAAGTTGGAGCGCAAGATTTCAAAGTGCATGACTATTATAACACATACAATATCACAAAAATGTAATTACGATTTCCTAAGCTCGTGACACTGAAGCTACGACATGTATGTATGGAAAATTAATGCCAACAATGTTCCCGTGTAGATGTTCAACCCGTAACATCCCAAATTCGACATGGTATACGTCCGTTGGTTCAATCCGTCAAACCTAGTAAGCGCTACTCACTCAAACGGGGATGTCAATCCCAAATAGATATATTTATAACACTCGCGCTTACACCAAGTAATTGACAATTCATGATTCATGGGCATAGTGGGTTATAGCTACTTAGGCAAACTCGTAGTTTGTTTAAAAGTTTACTTGCGTCCAAATGTAAAACAATGCATGTTTCTCACCCCAAAAGTTATAAATCATTATAATCGTATAAAAACGGGGCTATAAAGTCACCTCTGGTGAATGAATTGATTATTTAAATCAAATAGTGTGAATCGTCTCGGCAAATCCGAATGCAACCTAATTAAGTATAGGTCGTATGAGTATCATGTATTTAATATAAATACATCAATATATGTTTATAGAGTTACATGACCATCTTAATGTCTTTGTTGAATTTATAAACTTGAAATAATATTTAAATTGCTTTTGTTAAATAAATGTCTAAGTATTTGTATTTGAAAAATACACATATTATCTTTGTCAAATGTTTAGTTATTTGCTAATAATAATTGATTTAATATTTTTTTATTTATATAATGACATTATATAAATAGTTTAATTGCTTCATAAAATATTATTCATAAAGATATACTTGTCTTTATAATTTCTATTTAAATATCTATACATCCAAAATAATTTAAATCAAAAGGTTTAAGTAAAACGTCGTTTCGAACAACTTTGTACTTTTACACTTTGGCCGAATCGGACTTGAAGGTCCTCAAAATCATTAATTTAGAATCTGCAATTTATTTATATAATGTTTCAGCTTTTATATAAAGTAAAAAGTATATATATATACTTTTTAAAACTTTAGAAATTTATAACTTTATCATTTTTGCTTCGTTTTACGCGTTCTCTATATGTACGGAATCGTAATTAAATAATCTAACATTTAAAACAGTTTACTGAATTTATACTGCCGTAAACAGTAGCAGTTTTTATAAAAGAGTTTTTATAAAAACACTTTTTATATATTAATTATTGAAATCTTGTAAATATCATATCTCCTTCGTTTTAAGGTCGTTTTTAATGTTCCTTATATGCACGGATTCCTATTGAGATGATCTATCATAGAAAAACATCCATTTACTTTTAACAGTTTCGAAATAGTTGCAGTTTTTATAAAACTACTTTTATAAAAACACCTTTTATAGCAAATTTGTAAAATGTATAACTCTTTCGTTATAACCTCGTTTTTTGAGTTCTTTACATATTTGGATTCCTCATAAGATGTACTTTCATAGAAAAATCTTCTTATATTTTTATCAATTTCACACTGTAGCGGTTTTTATGAAAATACTTTTATAAAAACACTTTTTATTAAAATTTTGTAAATATCATAACTTCTCCGTTATATCTTCGTTTTTCGAGTTCTTTATATGCACGGTTTCGTCTTGAAATGTAATAATTGAATACAATACTCCCAAAATTTATAAAAATTTGGGTTGTAATAGTAAATTAAAACAGTCCCCTATTAAAATATATAAAGTTCATTTTATAAACTTTTGGCATTATAAATTATTACAAGTCTTTTAATTTACTTAGTAACACATCTTCAACATATATTAGTCCTCTAATTATTGTCCATGATGTTATGTCAAAATAAATTGTCCTCCATAATTATTCATTTATCCAACTTTATAAACAAACTTTTAACAAACAAATCCATAAATTAATTCCATAATTTTACCAATACTTATATAAAGCATATTCTTGCATTCTAACACAATTTTAGCAACATATCGCCATGTGTAAAATATAAATTCGAATTATGTATGCTCACTTTATTTTATAAACTTATAAAATAAACCTAGAAGGTGATTTATAAACTTATAAAATAAACATAAATGGTGATTAACAATATAAACATTATATAACTATGAAAATGAAGTAATTGAAAGTGTAGGGTTTTATGATAACCTTGAGTTAATGAAAATAGAAGGTGAACACCAAGATTTAACCTAAATCAAACCCCTTTTGTTTGATAAATATTTCAACCCTTAAAACTTTCTTGATAATTCTTGCAATTAATTTACCCAAACTTGAACCCTTTAAACCTCTTAATAAAATACTTGAAATGACAAAACCCAAATGTCTTGTGCTTTCTCTTTTCTTGCCGTGAGATGAAGTGAGCCAAAAGGAGAGAAGATTGATTTTTTTATGAAAGATACTATGTGTAAAATAACTTCTTTACTTCCTCTTTTTAAATTATAATTAAAGCATGGTTCAAATCTCATTTCTTTTAACATAGTGACTAGTTATACAAAAATGGAATGTTGAGTCTTTGGCATAGATTCTTGCCGTGTGATTTTTATACATGGGTGGGTAGGTAGAAATTTGTGAGTGATATGGATATCACTTGTTAACTTAGGAATAAGTTTTATCCTTAAATGGTGTTGTAGTAGTGTGAGGATGTTGCATATTCCATAATTAGAAAAAGGGTGGCGTCCATTTGAAGGAGGAAAAGACAAAAGATAGTTTTTGATTTATTTTGTATAATTGTGCGTATATATTAATAAGATGATGCTAGTTTGTTTGCATACATGCATGCACTTAAGTGTGTACGTAAGCGTTTTACGTAAAGTACGTAAATAAAATATGAAAAGTTATAAATTATCTTCGTAATAATTATATAACACTTGTTTGCCGTAAACTTTTACTTGTTTGATGACCGTTTACATTGAATGCTAATTTTTTTAGTTTAGGCGATTTAACTATACGATAAAAATTAAAAGTAAACACGTAAAACCCTAAAAATAAATAATGGAAAGTATTGAGTCGTTAAATGACCTGAAATAACGGATTTTTATACCTTACACCAATCCATCCTTCATCGAGGAACTTTTTGTCATAACGTCAAAGATCGACATATCTGATAAGAAATTCGAAACACCACTCGATTCCCCACCCGTAACCGTTATTGATCCCGATGACCAACCGATATGGTCAAGCACTAGAACCGTTGCTCCAACACCTAGTTTCGCTATTATTTAACTCCCTCTTCCCAATAATTTCTATATCAAGGGTACGCACATGCAAATGATTCGAGAGAATCAATTTGATGGGCGAATCCGGTTACATCCTCATCGACACATTGCCAATTCTCTTGACATTGGTAACCTTTTCCAATAAGGTGAGAATCAAGAGGAATCGGTCATGTTGAGGACTTTTCCGTTCTTATTATCCAGAGAAGCAATGACTTGGATGAATGAACTAAATGAAGGAACTATTACTTCGCGGAATGAATTAAGAAAAGCTTTTATAAGCCGATATTTTTCTCCCTTAAAGTTTAAACGTCTCCTAAACAAAATTCATAGCTTTCACCAACTCACACACGAAACTCTCGTTGACGCTTGGCTCCATATGAAAAGTATGCTTCGCACTTGTTACGGACACGGTCTAACCAAAGGCACGATAATTCAAATATTCTATCATGGTTTAGACGATCCAACTCATGGAATTCTTGACGCCGGAGGAATATTCCTCTACAATACTTTGAATGAAGCTTTCAGAATCCTCGAGGACAAGGTCCTTCTCAAGCTTGATTTCACGGATGATTCCCAAAATAACCCTAAACCAAAAACCGTTGTTTTCGCTGGTGGAAGCAACATCAATTCCTATCACGCCATATTAGTGGAGAAATTCAAAGATCTCGCTACAAAAATCGATTTCGAATTCCTGATCATAAGGAAAGAGCTAAAAGAGATGCGAGACTGTCATAGAGACAACCACGCTTCAAAAATCTACATGAAGGATGACATACCGGTGTGTGATCCCATGGAAGAGTATTATGTCCAAGAATATCACGAAGGATATCACGACTAAAATTCCATAAATCCGTATCCAAACTAAAACCAAAACCATGACTATCCTCAATATCGACCACAAAATAGAATGCCACATGCATCACGATATTTCAAAATACCTAAAACCTCATCGGAGGAGATGATGAAAGAGTGGATAGCAAGGCAGACGAAAGCGAATGAACGTATGAAAGATCAGGTGATTGAATTGGAGAATCGAATCAATCAAGGATTGAGGAACCGCCAAGTAATTATCAAGAACTTAGAGAGGCAGTTCGAGTTTCTTGACAAGAAAAATTTGCGTACTGAATCCCCTCCTTGTTCCACAAATACCAAACCGAGACATGAAATTGTCTACAAACCACCCTCAATTCGAAATGAGAATGATAAGGAGGATGTCAAATTTATTGAGGAGGAAGATATCGAGCACATTCCAACCATGCCAAACCCGAGCCTAAATCATTCTAAATCTCAAACCGTGTCACCTTTTCTTAAAAATTGCACCACGAATATCCCATACACGAATGTGAAGACGTTTGTAGACGATGTATTGCTGAATCATGTTGGTGGCGAAGAGTTAAATTAGATTGATGGCGTTGGAAATAGAGTTTTAACAAAGAATAAAGACAATGGTGCGTCCAAGGAACCTAATAAAGAATGGAAGCTGAATGAAAAAGCGGTTCCTCACAACAAAATGTTTACCATTATCTATGGTACCTGACTGAAATTCCCCATTTGAACCGTATCATCAAAGAATCCTATAAACTAGGGGAAGAGTCTAGCTAATGACTCAAAAATAAATTAAGCGCTTCTCGGGAGGCAACCCGAGCTTTTAATTGTTTGTTGTTTTAATTTCTGTTTTGAACAAATATGTACACCCTTTACAAAAGTTATTTTTCAAACTTGTCAAATCTTAAGTGTGGGGGTGTTACATGCTCGTAATGTTTAATATATTATTGTTTGTAGTATGTTTTCGTTTGAATAAATTACAGCAGGTAATGGAGGAGGATGCTTGAAAAGAAAAATCGATTTACCTCACAAGCTTATACTAGCTTTTGCGTAGCATTTATCATATGGAGTTCAATCGTGATTTCTTTGGTCGGAGAGTTTCATTTTCCTTGAACTATTATTTATTTCCCTATTTTCATACTTTGAAGTTTATTTTTCACATTAAGGTCAATCCAAAACTTAAGTGTGGGGGGAGTAAATAGGGAAAATGAGACTGATTTTAAATTTTCATATTTTTGAGCCAATTTAAATTTTTTTGTATACTTGTTTTCCCTTTGTGATCTAGTCATTTTTACGCTTATAGGATAATATATTAGAATAACTGGATCAATCCACTAGTGAAATACTGTAATTTTAGAAAATTCGAGATTTGTCCCGGTTAATATTGCAAATCCATTCTAGGATCGATGACATTTGCTAGCGCATTTATAGCCCTTTCCACTAAATTGTGAGGATTTGAGCCTATTTCATATAGCATACATCTTTTATGATTGAATTTTTCTTTTTTGCTATGAATGTGCCGGTGATTTTTTTTATTCTATAACTTGTGCTTGTAAATTATTACCAGACCGCAGGGAGATCACATTCGTGTGATATAAGTGTATTCGCATGATAAAGAGGCACCTTGGGATTTAACCCAAATAGCCTTTTTCGTTTTTAGATTTATTTTTAGCTAGTTACACTAATTAGCTAAGCACCCAAATTAACCATTTTGTTTGCACTCACTTTTAGTGCTAGATACTCTTAGAACAACCTTTGAGCCATACTTTTTGTTTTGTTACATCCACTAAAAAAGCAAAAAAAATTATTTTACACTTTAAACCTTAGCCTAACCCATAGTCAAAGTCTAAACGGTCGGTTGCTAGTTGCTTGGTATGATGGATTTTTTTTATTGTTACTTAGCCACACTTCGCCATTTATGTGTGCCATTCCGACAAAGATGAAGATTGATCACCTTTATTTTTCATATTTTTGTGGTGTATGTTTATGCGAAGTGTGGAGGAGTTTGATGTATATGGAAAAAAAATGAATGAAAAAGGAGGTTGATGAAAAAAAAATAAGTCATCGAAAGAAAAAATGAAATAAAAAATGTATGATGACAAAAATAGCCAATGTGCTATATTATTATGAAGATGAAAGACGATGAAGTATTTGAGATATCGATTAGCCAATATGCTAAGACGTGATATACTTATGTGGTGATCGATATGTAAAGAGAAGTTTGTAACTATAATCATTTTCGAGTTTGTGGTTTGTTCGGTAACTAGCAATATTGAGATTTAGACTTTTGGCTTATATGTTCTCGTAATTCACCCTCTCATAAATTTTCCCATGCCTAATCCATACCCTTTATTAACCCGAAGCCTAACATTACAACCCAATAAAAGTCCTCTTTAGATGTGTACACTTGGTGCTTAGGCCCCATCGGTTTTTGTTTTGTTTCTTGTACAAGCCTATGGTAATAAATTTGTCACAACTAAGCTATGAGTGTGATTTTATTATATACTCCACCACTAAATAAATAAATGAGTGTTGAGTGAATTATACTTCATTCCTTTTTCATGAGGTGCTTAGAAATGTTAATCACGCAAGAAAACCTTTGGGTATTGTCAAACATCTCAGTTTTTCACCAAAGCTTAAAACGATGGATCTTATCTCGTACTTGTACTTGGTAGATTTGCATCGTAATTTTTTAATCATTCTTGTGCACCATGTGGATTTTATTTTCCAAGATTTGCTTGAGGGCAAGCAAAGTTTAAGTGTGGGAGAATTTGATAACGCTCAAATTGAGTATGTTTTTAGTCGTGTTATTCGTAATTTTGTATATGTTATTTGGCTATTTATCTATAGTTTTGTTACTTAGGTGTTTGCAAGTATATTTGTAGCCAAGTACATGAAAAGCAAGAAAAATAAGTAAAAACAAAGATTTGTGCATGTATGAAGAATTCCTCAAAAAGATCAAGATCGGAAAGCTTTTTAAGAGAAAAAGAGTCAATCATACAAGCTTCTAAGGCCCAAGATAAAGCTTAAATGAAGTTATGTTCAAGTATAAAGACTCATAGTTGAATACCACGCAATCGGGAAGCTTAAACGAAGAAAAAAGAAAAAGTATATGCTGAAATTTCAATGAGCCGCCCAGCAGGGGCATTCAGCCGGCCATCTCCTCCAACCAAGACCCATGATTTCGTCCAGCCGCCCGGCTAGACCACTCAGCCGCCCGGCTCGTTGTTGCTAACCTCTCAAAGTAAACTTTTAATGCTTGTTTTGATGCCAACTCACTTGGGATAGATCAAGAAGGATCTAGACTCCTTTCTCTGGCATTTGACAACCCTTTGGCCCCAAAAAAACAATTAATACCCCAAGGGTTTGTCACTAGTATAAATAGGACCCTTGGCCATTGTTTTTTAACATCAAATCATCATTCTCTCTTCTAAACATCATTCCAACTTATCCTCTACCCTTGAGGACGAATTTCCACTCATCTTTCTCTCCCAAAAGACCACACAACTCTGCCATTTCTAGAAGAGGGCTCAAATCTCATTGAAGAAGGTGTTGGGTATCATTTTCTGGCTTGATACGAAGAGTATAGTTGATTAGAGGCTTAAGGGTTTCTCTAAATCCTTCCATTACCTATTGTAATCATACTTTGGTAATCTACTTTTATATTTCCAGAATGTTTATGAATGATATGATTGTTGATACTTTGGTTTTTGTTGAAATAATCATGGAGTAGTTCTTTATACACTTGTTTGGATGATGTTTATCATATGAGGATTGTTTACGTTTGATTATGGTTTGATCAATTTCTTTTTCTATTTGAGATCTATTTGTGCTTGAGTTTTGTAACAATTGCTTATCATGCTTGATTAGTTGTTGGTGATTTCATAGGTCGAACGGATTTTCTTCAAACAACTAGTTATAATCATTTTGCCTATGGATGATTATATCGTATTGACCATTTCTTTAGTGGCTTGATTATGCAAAGAAACTCGGGTGTGATTGTTAATAATTTTGTGAAACGGACTGCGAATCAAACTTATTAAATAAACGTAATCATGAATTGGTTGATTTGGAATTTGTCACCATCATATTCTTAACTTATATTCGATTTGTCAAAACCATCTTCATATGAACAATCCATGTATTATGAACTAATCCAAACAAGTGTTGTCTTTTACTTATTGAATTCGCATAATCATCATTTTCGTGTTATTAGTTGCTTATATGGTATTTAGGCTTGTGACATCCTCTTTACCATTTTCATATAGCTTATTGTTACATAGATTCTTCACAGCCAAAAACACTCAAATCCTAGTGAACGACCTCGGTTTACCACAACTAACTACATATGAAAGGGTCATACTTGCCCGTGTGTTTTTAGCTTTGTCTGGTAATTCGTGTTATAAATTTAAAACTAGTAGTCACGACACATCTGTAGCCTTCTGGTTATCAAGAACATTTGAAAAGATGTCTTGGCTAACAAGGGGGTAGTATTACCCTCAATACCAAGGAATTGATCATAGTGGTTCACAAACGCACCCGCAACCGCATTACCCTCATAGAAAACATTTTCCGAATCACGAACCATTACAATCTGATTACGGGCATATTTACTCTTAACAATTCTATATAAAATTGAAGAAATTCTTGGATGGATATTTATTCGAGGGGGGTTATAAATTTTTTCGTAATACATGGGACCTATAAATGTTAAAATCATTCAAAGGATAAACTGTGAAACGGGATTTAACTCCAATAGGGAGTGTTGTTTTTAAAATTGGACATCAAAAGAATCAAAACGGAAGTTAAGGGACTAAAAATGCTAAAATTTCAAAAGGTTTCAGAAGTACTTAATGAATAGGACTTTCCGAAAGTGTCATAACTTTTGAAAATCCTAAAAGCACTTTCGCAAATCCTCTCGTTGTTATAGCTTTTGGTAAATCCATACTCGATCCAAATCGATTTGCAAGTCGTTAATCTCTTCAAAAGTAAGCTTCTAACATCTTTTTTTAAATCATTTTCATTCGTAATTAGTCTTAATCGTTGTAATTAAGGATTTATTAATTTAGGGTTAGTGTTTCGTTACTTTTGATCGACTTTGATTAAGGGGTTGTTTCTTTTAATTAGATTAGGAAAATGCTTCTTAGGGATTATTAATGCTATCTTAGTGCTAATTACTTGACAACAAACACGTTTGGATGATTGATTGAGAGTTTTGTAAATTTTTAAGGGTTTCATAACTAAGAACATGGACATTCGGTAATGAAATTTTCGTCAACAGGTTGCTATTATGATTGTTTGTTTCCTTGATTCTTTAACTGCTATCACGTTGTGCAAATGCGATTCAAATGATTCCGAAAGTTGTTTTTTGTTAAAATAATGACTTTCGGAAATTCAATCTTAATACGTTTCGTAAAACTCTTAATGGGTTTAATAGGTTTCGTAAACTCTTAACGGGCTGAATGGTTTTCTTATAAAGATTTGATAATGAGCTTATTAGGGTTTCGTAACAATTAAATTCATGGGTTTTGGAGAATGCTTATTGGGCCACTAATTGGGTTTCGTAATTCTCACTTGGGCTTATGACATAGGTTTCGGAATATTGATAATGGGCATAAGTTTGGGTTTCAGAAAGAATATAATTTGGCTTAAAAAGTTAAAAGGTGGCTTAAATAAGCAAATGATAAATCTAGTTACGATTTTGTGTCTCTATATTGATAGATGTGTCAATGGTATAGGTTGCATCCGGTTTCGACCGTTTTCTATTGTTAGAATGTGGTAGCGACTTACTGACCATCCATTTGTCAAATATAAGAATACACTATTGTTAGCTAAATCTATCATTCCTTGTGATTATTAATTAAAATGTGCTTCACATGTTTAGAAACAATGATGATTTTTGTAGGAAAATTGGATCAAAGTTGTGACTCAGTTGTCTGTGATCATTTTCAGTATCTTATGTTTCAAGATCAAATCACAAAGCTTTTCATAAAGATTCAACTCAAAATGAAAAAGATTTTTAGAATAAATTATCAATATAGTTTATGACAAGTTCTTCTATATTCAATTGGGTCAATGTTCTAAGTTACATCCGGTTTTGACCGTTTTCTAAATTACAGAATGTGGTAGCAGCTTATTGACCTAAATGGTATAAGGTGCATCTAGTTTCGATCATTTTCTAAAGTTTCGAATGAGGTAGCGACTTAGTGACCATTAGGTTGAAATATAAGAGAAATTTGTTCTATAGCTACATTCTTCATTACAAGTCTTTGAAAACAATAATAGTGATTTCAGAAATATCTCATATTCTGTAAAAAGGGTAATAGTATTGTGGTGTCAAAGTGGTACTCTTTTACAAAAAGATTTTAAGAATATCAGGTTATACTCTTGGATTTCTCAAACATCAAGTGTCATTTCAAATCATAGTATGTCTTATTATTCTTAAAAGAGTATCATTACAGAAACCTTTTTTGTGAGGTAACTCAAATAGAAAGAGAGATAAAATCCGTACGTGAAAAAGCAAGTGAGTGTATGTTCAAAAAAGAAATGCAAGAACAAACAAAAGAGTAATAAAAGAACAAATCGTATGGCATGTGCCCGAAAAAGAAAAAAATAACACATGAGACAAAAAATGATCAAACATCATGTTCAAAAACAATTGCCAAAACATATAACACAAACAGAGTGGAAAAAAACAAAAATGTAATTGATTATTACATATCTTTATCTCATTTCACTAATCACTTTATTTTATCACACAACTTTAATAATGGAACAACCACAGTCATCTTCTGCACAACAAATCACACCCGCTAAAGCACCCATGTGACAGTTGATAGGTGTAACAACAAGGCTATACCTCCAAACATTCCATACCCAAAGGAGTTTAGGGTAGTTGGGCAACTACTTGTTGATCATGCCTTTAGCCATGCTTTGACTACTACTTTTGATTTTCTGACTGTATACATTCAGTAATTCTTGAGGACAGTCAAGCAAGTACCAAATGCTAATGAGACAATCCGTTTCATGGTAGACAAGCAAGAGATCATATATATTGTGGATATGTTCTGTGCAACTCTTAAGCTTCTAGTTGAAACTCCTGAATAACCATTCATTCCACCTGCTGATTTTGACTACATCCAGCCATTTCTCAAGATCCTTGGCTATCAAGGACCTCTTCAGGGAGTGAGTGCTTTCTTTACCAAGAACCTTGCTCAACCGTGGCAGACTATGTTCAAGGTATTCAACAGATATCTCACATATAGGTTAACTGGCCATGACCAAACCAAGATCAATGTCATGTAAATCTTTCATGCCGTGGTCAACAAAGTTCATGTTGATTATGCAAGCCTTTTGTAGTCAGACTTCTTACACTGTTTCATGCAAAAGAAGAATGTCATTCAGTATCCTTGCTTCACCAAACTGATAATTGCTATTGCTAATCTCATGGAGAAGTATGAGTCAATTCCAAAGAGACTTGAATAGGAATATCATACTATCAAAGATGATACTCCATTGGTGAACGTGTATACAACTAAGGAAGTGACTGTACATGGCATGCTAATATCAAATGACTTGATGACTGATGTAATCAAAGACACACAAGCGTATAAGGATTATGTAGAGAAGTATGAAGGGGTAGAAGTTCCTATGATTCAACCAGAACTGGTTGAATCTACCTAAGGAACGCATAGGACTCCAAGAGCCACTACGACACCTAACCCTGATGTTGTTCAGAAGAAAAGAAAAGGCAAACAAGTTGCAGGAGAGTCAAGTTCACTCAAACCATCTCTGAAGAAAAGGATCAGGTAAAAGAAATCCACTCCCACCACTCCTTTACCTCTAAGTAATGATCAGAAAAAGGATGATATTATTAAAGCTACTCAACTGAGCCTCCCCTTAGACAAAATTGCCAAAGTTTATGAAGAACAACATAATGTGGCTGCAGTTGAGAAGAAAATTCTAGAGGAGGATGTGGAAAGCTTGTAGAAGGAGAGTATGAATCTGATGGTGATGAGTTTGCTGATACGGTACTCCTTAGTAATGAAGAATCTAATGATAGGATAGAGCCTGGGAGTCATAAGTATAAACCAGAGGAGATTGTTGATGATGAATAGAAGGATGATGATGATAAGCATGTTGATGCTTATGATGATAAGGATGATCATGATGATAATGATGATGACGATGATGATAACGATGATCATTCATTAATCAGAACTCGAAGGATGGGTAGTTTGGAGATTAGGACTGAGAATATGTAAATACTTATTCTCTCACCCCTAGATCCCCTAGGATTGAATCTTTGGATAATGCCATTGCTGAGGAATTGACAGTATCTGACATACCTATGCCCGATGCTCCATCTCAGATCTATCAAGACCCACTTCCAATAGACACAAAAACCTTCCAGGATTTGTTGCCAAGATGAGCAGATGACGAGGTCAACTAAAGAAGCATATAAAAAAACACCTTTGTTACTAACCAATATTTTCAGGGCCAAATGGAGGAAACTAACTATATTTACCACCAATGATCTTATGAAAGAAACACTTCCAATATTAGTAACTGATGCTATTAATAAAGTAATAGAGTCTTCAAAAACCATTGTACCTGCCCTGATATCACAAGAAGTTGCGGCTAATGCACCCCAGATCATTAAAGAACTTTTCAGAATTTAGATGCAAAATACGGTTCTTAATGTGCATCCAACCACAAGTACTTCCACTACAACAACCTTTGATCTTCAACAATAACTTTATCTAAAGGTAAAATCTGATCTTCCATCTCAAGTTGCTTATCCAGAATTATGGAATGCTCTTAAGGCCAAATATGAAAAGTATCATACCTCTACTGACTCTTGCAGGTACGATGCCTTTCGTAAGCATGATCATGATGACCATCAGGGTGACGATGTTAATCCTGAGGGGAGAAGGGTGCAAAAAGGAAAAAGACATCAAAAAGCTCCAAGTCTGCAAGAGGCTCTTCATCCAAACAACCTGTCAATGAAACCAACACATCAGCATCAGAACAACCGCAACAACAAAATCTTGATGCATGGGTTGATATTCCAGAAATTGATGAAGATGAGGTGATCCTGGAAGAAGAAACTCCTGAATTGATTGATGAGTTTCAAAATGTTGACAAGCAAGTACCTACTATCTATGATCATGAAAGAATGAAGGCTACAATCAGAGATATGCCGAGCAATCAGTTTATAGATCCTGAGGAATATGCCTACCATCTAGAACAAGCACATAAGTTTATAGAGAATCAGGTAGTATGGGAAAACAGGCAGGAGGATGTGAAACGTCCATAGTCAGAAGATCTTGTTTTCTATGGTCCCCAAAGGAATCCGAGTAAACCTCAAAGGTATTTGTACAGTAAAGACTTATTCTTCTTGAAGAATAGGAATACTGAGGAGAAGAGGTATATGCTCTCGCTTCACAAGATTCATGCAACTTCATTTCTTGAAAAAGTTCTTGAGGAAAAGATGATTCGATGGGTAAGAAAAGTATTCAAGACTTTCAATGAAGAAGCATGGTTATCGATTCAACATTAGAAAGATTCATGGCATAAAAGAATGTACAAGATCAAGCACATAAAAGTAAGGGATGATCCAAAAGAACTTTTCTCTAATCACAAGATTGTTGAAATTGTTAAAGTTATAACTGAACAACAATATGAGCTTGATTTCATGGAAAGAGTAATTGTGATGAGAGAGAATGACAAATCAGATAGCTTTTCTAAGACTGACTTCAAGTATCTCAACAAGAACGATATTAAAGATATGTACTACCTATGTCTAAACAACAAAAACTACCGTGAGAACAAGCTATTGAATTCACTGCTTACTTTCATCAGAATTTGTGTAATCTGGGAGAGAGATCATGACTTTCAACTGGGGATTAAGAGCTACCAGGTAAAGATCAACCTCACTCCTCCAACATTGACCTTCCTTGGTATTAAGGCATGTAATCCTTACTCTATAGTAGATAAACGAACTATCGGTTTGATTTACTTAAACAACAAAGAGGAGAAGAGAATTATGGATTTGGTTGACATAGCAAAGTTTTGTGATGCAACTCTGGAAAAGGTGTTTGTGAAGTGAAGCTAAAGATCTTTGAGACATAGTTCAAGATGAAGATTCCACTACTAGGAAAGTTAGACCTCAAGATAATGAAAGCGTATGAACGAGACATTGTGAAGCGTCTAGATCTTTACAAAAAGAAGAGAAGATGGGAGTCTTTCGTGAATGGAAGATCAATTCTACAATCGATGAAGCAACAAGAATAATCAATACTTAGGGGGAGATTGTTAGGAATAACAAGTGTTTATTATTCACTAAGAAATGGTCATGTAATATTAAGTACCTTTAGTTTAAATTATTATGTAATAAGGGATATTTGGTCAAGTGAAGTGACATTGACCACATAACCAAGTTAGGAAGGTAGGATATAAAGTAGTATAAATACATATCTAATCTCTTATATTAGAAGCTCTTGACATTTTTTTTAATCCTTCCCTTCCCCTATTTTCTCTCTTTTATGAAAATTTGAAAAGTGAAAAAGAAACCTCTCTAGTCTTCCTCTCTTATGCTTAACCTTTCACAAATGATACATAATGCAAACATAATGTTTAATACAACTCGAGAGTTCACTTGCACTATGTCATGTAACACCCCCATTTTTACAATATAGCAGCGAAAGCTAATCTGGGGTATTACTTCATGGATACAACAATCATAATCATAGAAAACGACCCAAAAGAGACGTTTATTCAAAAGATACGTTATCATTCATTTCAAATAAGAGTTTTACAAAGCATGGTACAAAATCTAGAACTTTAATGTTTGAATGAGATTACAGTTTCAGCCATCTTCGAGTCCATGCCAGTCCGTGCCACAACTTGCTTAATTACCTGAGATAAACATGCTAAAAAGGGTCAACACAAAGGTTGAGTGAAATTCATAGGTTTGAAATGTAATAATAGAATTCAAGTTATAATGGAAATAATGTGCATTATGGGATCATTTTCTTGGTGAAATTATTATCATGGGAAAACAGTTGTTATATTATCATATGGTGAATGAAGAAGTCACAATAAATGGTAAATATTGTTTTTACAACGAAACAATTATCATGGAAATCAGGGTAATATTATTATTGTATTCTAAGCTCATGACATCAATACATTAACAGGAAATCCCATAGTGATATTGGTTAGGACAGATGTCCCCGTGTGAATAGATAACTTGCAAGGTTACCATTAGGAAAAAATATAGTGCGTTTGGAATCCCAGGCTTTGGGTATACAAAACGAGAACAGCCTCATAACCCAATAGATTATTCTCAATATTCGCATTCACTAGCATGCAAGTATTAATGATTTAACCTGATATGTTAAGAAATGGCAATGGAAGCTATTAGGCTCCAAAATCCATTTCGCGGGTACATACATTTAGGTTCACAACTTGCATTCATGTTTATATCACTGTATCACGGTTTAAAAAGTTATTCCACACAGATTGTATAAATATGGGGTTATGAATTCATTTTTAAGCCTTTGAATAATAATCAATTGTTATAAGATAAACGAGAGTATGATAAAAAGAGTTTGTAACAAGCATGTATCCCCCTCGTGGGTTTATAAAACATGTAAAATAAGTAAAGGCGAGGTTATGAATCTCACCTGGTAGGTAGATGTAATAAATATTTTGAAATGAAAGCTGACGACCTTATCACAATCTTAACCGGGGAATGTTGATATAATAAAATGATAGTAAACAGCCACGTCACGCAACCTGAGTAAATATGTTGAGTCTTAGGAAGATTGTACTTTAGAACTTTGGTTTAAGAGTTATGAGTTTGATTGAAGAGTTTGGAATTATTGTATCACTGTTCGGCGAAGACGAAATTCGTGCCAAATATCCTCATCTATTTTCAATCATCACTTCAAGTTCAATTAAATCTCGGGACGAGATTTCTGTAAGGGGTAGAGACTATAACAACCCACAATTTTCATAAATGTAAATATCCATCTATTAAGTTAGATGATGTACAATCTATCAGTTATATATGAACTCACCTTTTCAGGGAAATTTTTCGCTTTATTACATTACATTACTTTGCCAATATCTCAATATGCAATATAACCTGCATAACTCAAGTTAACGGACTCGGACAACCTACGTATGGCAATCCTATCTTCATATATGTCAAGCAAACATCATAACATATCAATTCAATATCATAATATCAAGGTACATTATTCCTAAAAGGTACCATTTGCAACATCATATCAAAACGGGCTTTAAACCATTATCAGATGCCCTAAACCCTAATCTCTTGAAAGGGTTAACCCCTAAAGTGAATACACAAGCTACTAAAGCATATGTACAAGTAATATAACACCTCATCTGAAATATATAATCTCTTTAAATCAAAGCACAAATCTCTAAAAGCTCAATGTACAAGTCATTAAGCATGATCTCTAAAATAGCCGTTTTACCTCCGTTTTCATTCTAAATTCTTCACCACCACTTGTGTACAAGCTACTACACTCATTCTACAATGTATAAACCCTAAATATTCTATTCATAAGCTTTCATACATCTTTTTACACTCAAAACTCAAATTCAAAACCCTAAACCCTAAAACCGAGCTAGTTTCTAAACCATGACCTGTTTCTTGATTTTTACCCATTGTAAACCTAAACCAACTCTTAAATAAGTTATAATAACATTAATTACAACATCCTCAATCATACTCCATTATCATTTCATCATTCTACATCAATTATACAAAGAACGAATCCAGAAAACCCTAATTATGCCCTAATTGTGATTTTGACCCGTTTTCTCAATTTCAACCCATTTTAACTTAAACCAACGACCAAACTTCATTGATAATACTTTATATAAGCCCTAGGATTTGTATTCCATCATTCTTAATCAAAAGTATGCAAAATATAAGCTAAGAAAGTCAAGAAAACCCTAAATGAGCCCTATTTGAACCCGTGACCTCGTTTCTTCAATTCTACTCCGTTTTAACCCAAACCAATTGCTAATCTTTGCTAATTACTTTAATACCAGACCTTAACAACCTATTTCATCTATCCTTAATCATTATAAACACAATGTACCTTGGAAAGACTCTTGAAAACCATGCCGAGCCCAAAACAGACCCGCACCCCTTTTTGCTCAATTTTAACCCATTTTAAACCATCCCATGTGCAAATAACTTTCATATAAGTCTTCTAGAACCCTTGAAGCAGCTTATTCACCTGCTTAGACCAATCCTTGGTCAAATTTGAGAAGCACATGGCCTTGTTTTTGCTCCATTCAGCCGCGGCAGCAAGAAAGGTTAACAACACATACAAGCTACTTTCCTAGACCTCCACACTTCATTTTCTAGCTTATACACCTCCCTAACTAGACCCTCTATGTTTCAAGACCAGATCATAACCCTTTCTTACTTATTATACCTTCAAATGGGTATAAATAAGGGCCTTGTGTTCTCATTTTTCTTCATCCCTCACTTCCTCCTCTATAACCCTTCATAGAAGCAATCCTTTGCTCTAATAGATCCTAAGTGATC
>BQNB010081081.1:0-29733 GCA_026074375.1 Tanacetum coccineum
CGAGAAGGTAGTCACGGGACTAAAGAAACATTCAAATTTGAATGTTTTTAAACATATTGATGACATAGGATATTCTAAAACCAAAGCCCACAGAAACAAGTTAAAATCCTTAGCACCTAGTGGCCCTAGGTCATTGAAAAAAGATTCAAAATATAAAGACCCAAGTAAAATTGAAGTTGGATTGGGCTTGTTTAACAAACTGATGTGCCCAAGAAAGAAGAAAAAGAATCTCCTAATGACATATATGGAAAAGGGTTGAACACAGAGCTTTTTGTGTGTCTAAAAGGATTTTGTTGGTTTCGGTTTGATGAAGAGGACTTCGGATATGAGGGGATTTATGGGCGTTTAAGAGGTGTATTTTATTTGAGTGTGATTTGGATATAAGGTGATATCATAGGTGTTTAATAGGCGTGTTTTTACCTTTTTGTCTAGTGGTTTTTAGGTGCTTTATATGTTTCGTTGTTTAGGTGTTTTCTAGGTATTTCTTGGTGGTATTGTCGCTAGAAAAGCTAAATCTAGGTTGTGCATTGAATTCTCGTTCTTATTGTGTTATCTAGCTTCTTGCTAGTTTTATTAATGAAAATTTAGCCGTTCAAAAAAAAACTTAAGCAAAGGTTTTCTTGGAAGCTACACGTACAAATACCTGGTCAATGGATCGTTTCATACTGTTTGTTTACATGGTCCGACCTGACTCAACTTGCAATACTTGTATTCATTTCTTCCCACTATTGAATTTAAATATTTCTCTTTTTTTTGAACATCATTTCATTAGAAGTCCTCTAGCAAAATGCTAGAAAAAGATTAGAAATTACATATGTTATTTTACAAGCTTAAAGAACCGATCATTAATCCAATCTATCCAAGTACATTTAAAAGTTCCTATTCTTAGCAAGGAATTTTTCATTTCCTCACCAAGTGAAACATTTTTTGTACTCAATTTAATTTTTAAGAGATGAACAGAACAAAGGGAGCCAACTCGAGGTACTCGAGTAAACGTCCTTTTTGTTTATGAATTTTAAAATAAACAAGTCGCGCTCGAGCTAGATTATGCACACTTTTTCCGTTTTATAATGATATAGAGATGATTGTCATGGAGATGAACTAATCAAAGTAAGCTAGCAAGACACTAGCAGCCATTATAAAGGCCTTAATTACTGATGTGCTATAGTTGGATTTTGAATTGTCCGGCTAGGAAAATCGGTTGTAGATTACTTAAATGGTAATCAAACTAATTTGTTTAATTTGTACATCGATCTCTCTTATTAAGAAGCTACTTGTCAGAAACAAAAATATCTATATCTATACTACATATAAAGTATATTCACACAAATCTTGAAAACTGAAACTGAAAAGTGAAAAATTAAATGTTGAAAGTATTTAAGGAAACTTTGTCAAATCGTTTAATGGTTTAATGGCAAAATGATAACCAAAGATTTCTTACTATATATAAATATAAAATATATAAATATATATAATAATAATCAATAATTATAATTCAATTGTAGTAAGTAAGTATTCCGAAAGATTCAAAGAAAATTCCTTTTGACCAAAGGAAAAATCAAAAATCCCCCGGGTCGTTCTCCCAACGAGGTGCAAATTGAAAATCGAGAACGTTTGTGATCGCGCGTTTGAATGGTTAAGGATTTTTGGATTTGGGATTACTAATTCTACAATTAAAATGCAAAAACGATTAAAGAAAACCTAAAAACGAAAGCTAGAACGGATTTAAACCTAAAAACGAAAACGGGATTCTAATCCCGTTCTTTAAAAAATGAAATTTTGAAATTTTAACCCTACGAGTGCAAAATTAATTTTCCTAGGACCTAAATGATAAAAGAAAATTTTGAAAAAAAGAATTATATTTTTTTGACTTTTTAATAATTTATTATGAATTAAACTGTTTTAATAAGAAAAATTAATTAAAAATAGTAAACTTAATGGAAAAAATCTGTAAAAATACTGAAAAGTAGCTTAAGCTATGTTGGATCTATGAAAAATAAAGTTGGTTACCCAGCTTATCTAAATAAGCTGGAAATAAGCCGAAAATGGCTTAAAGCTTAAAAGCCAAAATGTCCTTAAGTACTAAGCCACTTGGGACTATAACGAAAAAGTCCCAAGGGTGCAACGGTAAGTGTGTGTTATAAAGGGTTGAGGGTGTTGAGGTCCAAGGTGAGTGATTGATAATTTATCTATGGTAACTTTTCAATGACTAAACAACACATGGGTGACTATATAAACACATTAACCTAAAACACACATAACCTCAAAATTGTTGGTGATTTTGCGTCACCAATATGATTTAAGTGTAATGGATTGACTTGGTTGACCAATGTGTAATCATGATAAATTTCACAAGTCGGGGGTTGTGCGGAGTCACCTTGTTTATGGCGTTTTATGATTTCATTTGGGGCGGAAGCCACTGATTGAGGGGGTACGGGCAGCAGCGCCCTGGTAGCAGGGTCCAAGGAGATCAGAGCCTTGGCTGGGGTTCGACGCTGACAAGGTCAGTTTGGAAAATTTTATTGATATAAAGTCTATGTTAAAACGCACTTGAAAATATAATTTCTGGAATTTAAGGATTTGTTTTTGCCTGTTTATTTAACTAAATTCGGTGGTTAGTTTAATGTTTTTGCCCAGTTACAACAGACATTCTAGTTTTTGTTGGTCGCTAACTACAGATCAACATATTTGGTTCAGTTTATAACATCAAAACAAATTTCGTTTCTAATCTAAGTTTTATCCGATTTAAGATTTCGATAGACATCGAAATACTTCGATCTGAAAGTGTTTACACGACTCTTAGATTTCTGTGATCATTTTTTTACAACAAAGATCGAAGTATCTGTGATCATGACGACCGGAGAATCTGTGAAGGAAATGACGAGCAAGTTCGATAAGTTGGCAAAGTTTGAAGGGCAGGATTTTCATCGCTGGCAAAAGAAGATGCAAACTTTCTTTTACCACCCTGTCCCAAACGTTGTGTACAGTTCTGAGTACCACCAGTCCCGAAGGGGTGGGGGGGCCGAGAATGATAAACTTTAGAGACGACTAGGAAGAGGATGAAGTGGGAGAAACGTCGAACTAATTATGCTTGGTCACCTTTCTAAATGGTATGTCTGATTCCCTATTTGATATCTATCAAAACGCTGAATCTGCAAAAACACTATAAGAGTCCCTAGAATCCAAATACATGGCAGAAAATGCTTCTGCAACGAAGTTTCTTGTGAGCAGTTTTATGAACTACAAGATGGTTGATACCAGGCCTGTCATGGAACAGTATCATGAAATGTTAAGGATTCTAGGACAATATACCCAACATAATTTGATGATGGATGAGGCCATCTCGGTTGCAGTTATCATTGATAAACTGCCCCCTTCCTGGAAAGAATTCAAACATAGTTTGAAACATAAAAAGGAAGAGTTAAATTTGGTTCAACTCGGTAATCATCTACGAATTAAGGGAAACGTTGCAACCGAACCAATAAAAGGAATAGGGCGTGTTTTATTGACTTTCACTTCTGGAAAAACTTTATGTTTAGATAATGTATTGTATGTACCTGGGATTCGAAAGAATCTTATTTCTAAAATTGTGTTGAATAATTGTGGCTACAAACAAGTGTTGGAAAGTGACAAGTATATCTTGTCAAGACATGGTTCATTTGTTGGATTTGGTTATGTATGTAATGGTGTGATTAGATTAAATCTGAATTATACTTTGTTTAATGCTTATGCTTGTATGATTACTTCTAGTCATAGTAATTATTTAAGCAAATCTAAATTATGGCATGCTAGACTAGGACATGTTCATTACAAGAGAATGAGGGATATGTCTAAAATGAGTTTAATACCTACTTTTGACATGACACATGAAAGTTGCAAAACTTATATATTAACAAAGATTACTAGACAACCATTTAAAGGTCTTAACCGGGAAAGCAAAGTATTAGATCTCATACATAGTGATTTGTGTGATTTTCATGCCAATCCTTCACTAAGACATAATAAGTATGTCATTACTTTTATTGATGATGCTTCTAGATATTGTTATGTCTATCTATTGCATGCTAAACATGAAGCTCTAGATAAATTTAAAATTTATTAACAAGAAGTAGAACTTCAAAGATAAGATTTAATAAAAGTATTGCGTACTGATAAGGGTGGTGAGTATTATGATCCAGTTTATTTCCAATCAACTAGTATAATACATCAAACCACGGCTCCTTACACACCACAACAGAATGGGGTGGCTGAAAGGAAGAATAGGACTTTAAAGGAAATGGTGAATTCCATGTTATCCTATTCTGGACTAAGTGAAGGGTTTTGGGGTGAGGCTATGTTGACAGCCTGTTATATTTTGAATAGAACTCCAAACAAAAATAGTAAACAAACCCCTTATGAAATTTGGACCAAGAAGGTACCAAATTTGACTTATTTGAGGGTTTGGGGCTGTAGAGCGGTTGTAAGGCTAACTGAACCCAAAATGAAAAATCTGGGTGAGAAAGGTATAGATTGTATCTTCATTGGTTATGCTGAGCATTCCAAGTGTTATAGGTTTTATGTTATAGAACCTAATGATTATGTGTCGGTGAACTCTATAATAGAGTCAAGAGATGCTATATTTGATGAAGACCGGTTTACGTCTATACCTAGACCAAGAGGTATGATTCAGCCATCTTCAAGTAAGATAGCTGAAGATGAGGTTGAAGGTACTGATGATGTACCTGGTCCATCTGTTCCTAGAAAAAGCACTAGAACAAGAAAAGCTAAGTCTTTTGGGTCTGATTTTCAACTTTATTTGGTTGAAGGAACAAGAGATAAGACTTTATCTCAACGTGAATATTGTTTCATTATTGAGGAGGATCCAAGGACCTTGAGTGAAGCAATGGCTTCTAGGGATGTTGCTTTTTGGAAAGAAGCAGTTCAAAGTGAGATTGATTCCATCATGCATAATGATACTTGGGAATTAACTGATTTGCCTCCTGGATGCAAAGCATTAGGATGTAAATGGATCCTAAAAAGGAAGATGAAAGTGGATGGAAGCATAGATAAATATAAAGCCAGATTGGTTATTCAAGGCTTTAGACAAAAGGAGGGAATTGACTTCTTTGATACTTATGCTCCCGTTGCTAGGATTACTACTATTAGATTGTTGTTAGCTCTTGCAGCTATACATGATCTGGTTATTCACCAAATGGATGTGAAAACTGCATTCTTGAATGGTGATTTGGATGAGGAAATTTACATGAAACAACCTGAAGGGTTTGTGATGCCTGGACATGAAAGCAAGGTATGTAAATTGAAGAAATCATTGTATGGTCTGAAACAAGCACCAAAACAATGGCATCAAAAATTTGATGATGTGGTGTTGTCTAATGGTTTTTCATTAAACCAAGCTGACAAGTGTGTGTATAGTAAATTTGATGCTTCTGGTAAAGGAGTAATAATTTGCTTATATGTGGATGACATGTTGATCTTTGGTACTGACCAAGATCAAGTTAATAAGACAAAGGAATTCTTGTCATCTAATTTTGATATGAAAGATCTGGGGGAGGCTGAGGTGATTCTTGGTATTAGAATCAAACGAGGAAACAATGGTATCTCTATTTCTCAATCTCATTATATTGAGAAGATACTGACAAAGTTTAACTTTGCTAATTGTTCTCCTGTTTATACTCCTGTAGATCCTACTGTGAAGTTTCGACCTAATAAAGGAACTCCAGTGTCTCAGTTAGAATACTCTAGAGCTATTGGATGTCTTATGTATGCCATGATTAGCACTAGGCCAGATATAGCTTTTGCTGTAGGAAAGCTTAGTAGGTACACTAGCAATCCTAGTGCTCTACATTGGCAAGCTCTGGGTCGAGTATTTCAGTATTTGAAAGGAACCATGGATTATGGTTTGACTTATAGTGGTTATCCTTCTGTTATAGAAGGTTATTCCGATGCCAGTTGGATTAATAATATGGAGGATCACTCGTCTACGAGTGGTTGGGTATTCCTTCTTGGAGGAGGTGCTATTTCTTGGGCTTCAAAGAAACAGACTTGTATTACAAGCTCAACCATGGAGTCTGAATTTGTGGCCTTGGCTGCAGCTGGTAATGAAGCTGAGTGGCTGAGGAATTTGATTTATGAAATTCCTTTGTGGCCTAAACCGATATCTACCATTTCTATCAGATGTGATAGTGCTGCTACCTTGGCTAAGGCTTATAGTCAAGTGTACAATGGCAAGTCTAGACACTTGGGTGTTAGACATAGCATGATTCGTGAGCTTATCATGAATGGTGTGATATCTGTGGAGTTTGTAAGAACTCAATTGAATTTAGCCGACCATTTAACCAAAGGGTTAGCAAGAGATCTCGTACGCAAGGCGGCTATTGGGATGGGTTTAAAGTCCACCTAATTAAATCCTTGTATCAAGATACCCAATTCCCATCTAACGAAATGTTATATGCTGAATTCAATGAGGAAAGCTTGATATCTTTGGATTGGAACACATAATTACATCATCCCACGGTATGTGTTCAGAACTGCAAGATAAAGGAGGTTGAAATTATATTTCTTAATGGTTTTTTGACAAATTGCATGTGCAGGTGCAAGAGTAAAAAACTACCTATATGAGCATGAAGTTTAGCTGCTTCAAGAAGCTTAGGACTTGGCTTTGATATGCTTATTGAAGGATAGGACACAAGCTAGTAAAACATAGTGTCAAGTAGAACATGTTAATGTGTAAACTGTTGTGTATATTATATTCATGTATTCACTATGAATAGAAAGAGTTCAATCCTTTAGTGACACTCTGATATTCGAATATTTGGAATGCTAATATACTAATGTGAAATTCAATCATCTTGATATTTCATTTATGCATCAGTTTGTTGTTTGTTATGAATTTGCTTTAAGTTAATCAAGATTACACTTAAATGGGGGGAGGATTGTTGGTGATTTTGCGTCACCAATATGATTTAAGTGTAATGGATTGACTTGGTTGACCAATGTGTAATCATGATAAATGTTCAACAAGTCAGGGTTGTGCGAAGTGCACACTTGTATGGCGTTATTTTGATTATCATTCAGGGCGAAGCCCCGAATGATGAGCTTCCGGGGGCAGCGCCCCTAGTAGCAGGGTCCAAGGGGCAGAGCCTTGAAAATAAAACTCTTTCTATTCATAGTGCAATTTGGTATAAAGTACTATGTTAAAAACGCACTTGAAAATAAAATTTCCAGAAATTATGGACTTGTTTTTGCCCGTTTATTTAAACTATTTCGGTGGTTAGTTTAACTGTTTTGCAGTTACAACCGACATTTAGTTTTTCTTTGTTGGTCATATATACATATCACAATCTCTGGTTCAGTTTCATAACATCAAAAACAAATTCTCGTTTCTAAATCTGAGTTTTATCCGATTTAAGATTTCGATAGAACCATCGAAATACTTCGATCTGAAAGTGTTTACACGACTCTCAGATTTCTGTGATCATAAATTAATAACAAGGTATTCGAAAGCCAACATACCATAAGCCTTGTTGAATGGAATTCCACCATCCAAAACCGTATCTTTTAAATAGTACCTAACATAATGATTTAAAATTTAGTTAGAGTTAATCTTCATATATAGTTTTTAGTGTGTTACAATGTGTACACTATAATTAGAAAGAAAAATTGGTATAGATATTAATTAAATTAGACCGTGTACCGTGCATAGTGATGATATTTTATATTCGCGAATAGGTATAGTGATATTTGTGATTAAGTGTTTCATTTAACGTTTGCAAGTCTTCATTATTATCCGAGATGATAACGACGTTATACGAGCTCTAAATTGTACAGTAATAAATAAGGATTATTGAAATGTAATGTGGACAAATTCCAATCTGAGGAAATCTGAGCGTATGCCAATTCATCTATAATTTTGTATGAACAAGTTTATGGTAGTTAGAAATCAATTTTTGGTTTTCTTCGAAATTTAAACACAAGTTGTGAAGATCAATTTTTCTTGTCTTTGTGCTTTTAATTGTAAGATTTATTTGTACGTACTAAGTGCAAATAACTTAGCAAAACCTATTCATTATGTGGAAGCAGCTAGGCGAAAATAGTTTATTTTTGGTGAAAGATGTAACATTTTATGAATCATTTGCACATACATAAATACATGAACCGTAAATATAGGGATCATCATATATATGATTGTTCTAAAAATGCGTGACTGAAAGCAATATTTGAACTTCCGTTGTTTATCAAATTAAAATTTGACATTTGTTGTATTAGGATTTGATTGTAAATGCATGTCACCAAAAAGAGAGCAAACGAAATGAATCCACCCCTAAAAAGGGAGAGACAAGAACATGAATCCGAAAAAGAAGAAATTCTATTTTTTTTTATACAGTCATGGCAAATTGAGACTTAATGGAGCAATAAAGATGTTGTTACTTCAACATCAGTAAAGTACTGATCAAGTTTCATGCAAGTTCATGACAAGCATATATATATATATATATTATATATTAGATATATATATATATATAGAGGAGAGAAGAGTAGGATCAAATGGAGAAGAAAACTTATTAATGAGAATTGATAAGTAAGGAAACTACTACTACACTTTTCAGGATGCATTATAAAAATGTATGCATCTCCCCTTAAAATTTTCTTTTCCAATTTAAAAATGTGTGGCTATAGAAATCTTCTTATTCTTCTCTTTATATTTTTCTTCTCACTTGATTCACTGCATTATATATATAGATTATAGTACGGAATTTTGAGTATTTGACAATATACTACTTAAAAACAATAAGTTTTTAAAACAAAATTATATATATTTACATATATACAACTTTATGGGTTGTTCAAGAATAAATGTATTACTTTTCATTTGGTTGAAAAATAAATAATAATTTTCTTTTTCATCATACACTTTTAGTCAAAAAGAAAACACAACATTTTTAAATGTTGGTTGTATATGAAATTACACAATTCTTACATTTGTTTAGTGCAACTGTGCAATTCTAATCCGTCTTTGAGTTTTTAAAATAATCCTAAATTATTACTCGCTCCGTTTCAAAATAATTGTAGACCGACAAAAATACAAAGTTTAAAAAAAATAATTATTATAACTTTTTTTCTTTTACTTTTTGCAAAATAATAGTTTTCTCTTTAACCAATTAATTTATATTTGTAATAATAGCCTCAAATAAAAATAATAAAATAAATAATATCTATTTTTTATAATTTATTTTTAAAAGTAAATAATTAATTTAAAACAACAAAAAATAAATGTGAGCCTACTATGAGGCTACTAAAGCCCAATTAAGGTCCACAACCATTAACCAAGACGATTTTGACAAGTTTTAGACGCACTTATGAGTTTGGCTAAAACCATACACAAAAACTACGACAACCATACTCCAGCTCGACTCAATACTAGCGCGCACACACACACACACATACACACACACACACACACACACACACACACATATATATATATATACTTTTTTTTGAACGGCGACCCGCCAGACGGGCGGGTTCGCTTCATAATTTTTTTTAAAGAAAAGGTTTGTGTGAGTTTGACTTAATAACTGTGAGTGTTTAGTCCAGTTGGCCATGAACGGATCAAAACGGTTCAGTTAGATCCGGGTGGGTGTATTTTGGTACGGTCAATATTAAACGGTTTTGTTAGCTCTGGGTTGGTCTGTTTTGGTACGGTCAATATCGTTTCATTACACTTTTAGAATCTTAATTTTTTTGTTTTATTTTTTTGATTTACAATAAATTTAATAAGGAAATTTCTTTTTAGTCCCAGTTTTTGGTAATATAGTTAATATCCAATGTCTTTTTTGTGAACACGTAATAGTAAAGTAATTACGTATGTAAGAAATGTTTGTTAGCAATTTTTTTTAAATGTTACATTTATGTTATGAATGTATAATGTTGAATATATAGGTTTATTTGCATGGTAATACAAATTAACACCATTTGTGTATTTAAGTTTTATGTAGTAAATGAGTATAAGATCAAAGTTGTAATTTTTAAAATTAATTATAAGGAGTATAAGATCAAAGTTGTAATTTTTTAAATTATTTAATTAAAATCAATGCGCCATATTTCAATTCCTCTATGTATTGTTAAAGAGATCATAAAATGTGAACATTTCCAAAAGCATATAGTTTACCCTTTGTACATCCGTTGATCACAAGACAGGTCTCATGCAGAGATAATGAAAAAATTGCAACATTTTCATATGAATATCATGGCCTCTCTTTCCATACAACATTCCATTACACCAAGGTTAATTTTATAATGAGTTAACTAAAACATGTCCATGATGTAGAAGAACATGATTGGATCCAGACGTAGCATATAACTAAGAGAATGATAGGTATTTTACCTTCGCAATAATTATGGCAATGACGCCACAAACAATAAGAAATAGTAACATCAAAATGCATTTATCTGTTGCTACCGGCAAAATATGTATTGTTTAGATCTACCAAAAATAGAATAAAATAAAATAACATTAACAGGGACCTATAGTTATCTGTCGCCCTATCTCGTTTACAAGTCTTGATGCCTTTTTAACAGAGAAGTGAATGGTGTCAAGATCATTAACAATGCTTGCTCAGTCTAAATAAATATTATAGAATGATATTAGCATGATTAGCACCAAAAAGAAGCAAAAACAAAAAGCTTTGTTGTTATTATGCTATTATATATGTACTTGGACTTTTAAAGTGGCAGCAGTTTCTGTTTCCACTTCAACTGTTCGATGAACAACCTGTATTATACTCTAACTTAGAGGTCATACAATGATAGATGTGATTAATACAGAGAAATCGTAATTTCACTACTGGACAATGACCGCATATGTGGGGCCCGAGCTTGAATTTCACTATTGGCCAATGGCCGCATGTGTAGGGTTTGAGCACGAAGGTCACCACTGGGTAATGGCCGCATATGCGTTGCCCGAGCACAAACTTAACTGTTTCCAACAGGTTGAATAGCTTTAGCACAGGTTTCAGTGTTTATTCGTGCATTTGCAGCATACCGCTTGTTTCTGGCTTTAAGGTTTTTCTTGGAACCACAACTGCCACGGGTATTGACACAAATTTTTTGTTTAACACAAAAAAAGTATATCATAGAAATTAAATATGCTCAATGATTACACGTGCCACTTGTGGCTAATGAAGAGAGCTTCGTTATGTACCGGTAGTAGTCGACCCGTCTTTCTTAAATATAGGCTTCAATTTCGCAAGATCTGCCAAAGTAGTTCCTGGACGGATGCCATCGTCAACAAAGATTCTAACAGGTGTTTCCTCTCCGGTTTTTGGGTCAACAATCTTTTCTCCAAATAAAACTTAAAATCAGAAGGATGCATAACATAATATAATAATACACGGGTAGTACAAAGGAAGTGATTTTTACCTTAATTTTGACGCGAATGATTGATCTCTCTACTGTGCCGAGATGAAAATACAGATGAACTCCATTCAAGTACCAACTCCAGGTCTATATTCACAACAACAAAAACCAAATGTATAGGGGTTGTCTGGCATTGCATTTTGAAAGTAATTCTCATTCTTGCATTTTTTTAAGAAGTAGATAATCAGTTCCCTAGTGTCTGGTATACTGAAATTGAATGTGATTACCTGTTTGTTTTATGGGTCAAAATTATACCCGTTATAGATAGATTAAAACTCAACATGATGCATTGTTAGGTAAATGGGTTGTGATAGGCACCTAGCTTTTAGTGCTTGTTTATTGGTGAATGTGGGAGGCTGTTAAATGCTTAAATAATATTTCAAATTGTAAGCTAAAACTTCATGAACAAAAACGGTTACATACTACTTGCACCAAGGACAACCTCAATATCAACTAAACCATCAACTCATCAATCATGTAATGAATACACTCGATACTACAGAGCACGAATGACCTCCTCCAAGTTCCATATACATCAAACTTAACCTGCTCATTTCTTATATTTAACTGTATTTCACATTGTGTGTACTCCTAAACCGATATGAAAACATTTGCTGTTTAGGGGGTGTTTGGATATGAGTATTTTACTGACGTTCAAGAATCAGAATTAGCATCCCCAACAAAGTGCATTAAGCCAGGACAGTTTTACAGCAAAAACTCGAAATCTGATTGGTTTGTTGCTAAAAATGAACACAAAAAGTCATATGTACCAATCACCATCGAATCCATACGCCTGATTAGTCTAATCAACAGAAAAAGTATACATATTACAAAATAGAAAGTGTACCTATGTCTTACACTCTTACATTGAAAACAAATAATTTTACATAAAATCTTCTACTTTTAATATGATACTTTCAAATTTGAATAGCATTTTTGTATTAGCATAACACTATCAAGAACGTTGACTTGAAAATGATCGAACAATCATTAGGTTGTGACAGCTATAAAACAAACTTAACATATGCATTAGCAGAACATAGAGGTTAGTAATGAATAGTTACATGGGTATTTACAAAAGTATAAACCTTTCGAAGCTCTCTAGCAAAAACTGCAATCTCATCTTGCTGAGTTGATAAAGTGCCCTGAAGCTCATCAAATATAGATTGTCCTTCTGCAGCTTCTTCAGCCAAAAGCTAATATAACAGAGATAATTCACATTATGTACTGATTAACATTATGTTCAGCTTTTATGGATGCTAAGTCAATGGTATGTACTTACTTCTTTAACACAACGAGCATCAGAAGAAGCCAAGCTTTTAAGATCGTCTAGACACCCATTAGCAGTTGCTTTGTGCAAACGTACAACATTTTCCATGTCCTCGATGTGGGAAATATACAAATTCTTTGATGCAGATACTTTGTTCTTTAAGTCAGTGATTGCCTGTATAATAAAATCATACAAACAATTATACGTTGTTAATGTGATGTTGTAGACACATTATATAAAATGTATCTGGTGACACGGATCAAGTGGTACCTTATCATTAATGTTTATGAAAGTTTGACAAAACTTCTCAATGCACTGAATTTGTTCATTTTGCTGAGATACAGACGCTGCCACCATTTTGCAAAGAGACCCAACATCCTGTGCAAGCTCTGACTCCAATTTATTTACAACTGATCTATTACCAGCACTCGGTTTATCCTCTCTTGCTGCAAACATAAAGAAAGAAAGTAGTAAGACATCCGAACAGAAGTAGATAAAATAAACATGGTATTTATCTATGTACATAAGAAATAATGTACCAATCTTCATATACAATGACGCATTGTCCTGAATAGATTTTTCCAAGTCAGACCGGAGAACGTATGCTTGATGAGCCAAAGCGCTTGCTGTGAGTCATTGTAATATTATTCAAGATAAAAAAATATTGACAAATTACAAACAGTTATATATACCTGCTTTTTTCTGTTCAGAAATGACAAAATCTCGCTCCTTAAGAGCATACTGGCACTTCTTTAGTGCTCCCTCGGTATCGGCCAACACTTTATTGATTTGGCTCAAGTTGTTCTATATACAAAAAGAATTTATAACATGAGGGGGAAGAAAAGTTATCTATCGAAACTATGGCCTGTTATAAAAAATTTCACAATAACGCGATCAATAACAAATTTTGAATTACTTGTGTAGACTCAAGTTTGTTGCTCAAATCAGAGCACTCTTTGACCCAGGCATTGAACTGCGTTTGCAGATCCTCAAATTGCTGTGAATGATGTAAAAGAGTAAGATAAATGATGCAACAACAAGCGAACTACATTACCCAAACAAACTCGCTTTTGTAATAACATACACTACCATATCATACCTTTTGTTGGTTTTCTATCTTGATTCCTATCTGTTCAATCTAATCTGCCATAGACTAAACAAAAAATAACACCATATAAATAGGTGCATTTAATATAGAATGATGTGAACAGACAAAGACAATACTTTTATGATATGACGATAAACAACTGAAGATGTGAAATCTAAGATGTTCTGTTACCTTTCTTTCCATTTCTTCTTGGTAATATCACTCTTTTGGTAGATAAACACCACTTTTCTCACGCGAAGCATACATCTCTGGAAGATAATTATTGTAAAAGAACAAGTATAATCCAAACTATGCTAATTAAATTCATATTATATCCCTAAAGCATTATACAACATTTCAGTTATTTTACCTGCTTTGAGTCTTTTAATTTCACCATAAAGATCCTTTATCAGAGTTGTTTTCATCATCTTTTGATTTACCTACAGATATAAACCAAAATATAGATATAAAAATTAGAAGAAAGTAGACGGGTACACTTTAAATCATTAAACGTTGGAATAATTACATTAAAGGTGGATTAAATGATGAATACAACCTACGTGGAAAGAATAACATTATATCAGCGAGTGTGTAGACAAGGGCAATACCTCTGGTTTGTTCTTTATATTCTTTGCCCTATGAGCATAATCTAATGTGCTCAATGTCTCTATAAGACAATGAACTGCAGGTGATACAGATAAAAAAAACACCAACCTTCGTACCAACTGAGATGAAGTAATCTCACATGAAAAATCTGTATTGTTACTTCTATATGTGATTTGTAAATAGAATTAAAGTTGGTATTTTAAACATTATGTTATCAACCAAAAGTTCATAAACACGTACCACTTGTGGCCCGCAGGTGTGATCCGTCAAGATAGTATGGAACTCTTTAACATACTTCGGATTCAGGCAACACAAAGAAAGCAGGAAACAATTTTCAAATGTTTCTTATGTTAAAGCAGGAAACAGTTTTTCAGATTAATCCGTATTTAAATGTAGAACTGGTAAGTTATACCATTAAAGGGTTCCAATATCTTTTGCTTTTAAGCTCGGACAATCGAATGGTAGTTCGTTTGCAAGACGTTCCTACAGACCTCTATTTAAATTTGATATAGATATCAAGAAAATAAAGACGTTGTTGAATTATACTAATCAAATCTTATACTTTGATCTCATTAAATTCACTGGTTATATATCAAATCCCTGCAATCCCTGCAAAACTTGTATAGAGGTTTCACAATCTTTCATAAATCCTATCTTTGCCTAGACAACAAACGAAAGTAACAAAAACTTATCATTATAGCTCAAATACCTGAAAGATCATTAAAGAATTTAACTTCTATGATTCTTACCAACCAGCGAGGAGATTATGGAATGAAAAAAAGACCAGGTATCAGAAGTATACATGGTAAAGTTCCTGTTGACGTAGCAAGAGTACACATTAATTTTTAAGATGATGAAAATTACAGTGGTAAATGTTGTAGGGTTTATGATGAATAGGTTTTTGAAGATACGTTTGTTTGACATCTAAAATACCTGTTGATAAATGAATGACATTAGGGTTAGAATCTGATAAATGAATGATATATATTCAAAAATCAAAACGTATAAATCTATTATGATAAATAACGTATGTTATTGCATCATATCATTATTGTTTTTTATTCAAAAGCACAAATTGGATGATGGATGAGTTGGCAAACCATATTACATCTTAACCATAGGTCATGAGTTCAAACCTTTCTATGCCCAACATTTTTATAAAAATACCGAAAATCCATGTCATGTGTGTGCCATGTCATCATTGAGGTGGCGTCCAGTCACTAAATCATATATATACAGTCATAGTTAGCCCCATATATATGTTATATAGATATGCATGTAGCAAAGTTCTCTAAACATTGTAGTGAACAACGTTCAGCAATTTGCAAGTACTCGTCAAATGCATCAGGTGCAGTGCCATACGCCAGTTGGCGTATGGCGGATGTGCACTTCAAAATAGGATCAATACTTAAACGACCGACAACATCGTAACGTTGTCTAAAAAAATAAAAGTACTCGGGAAGAGGTTGAACATCATAACTTAAAATAGCGTTGACTATTTTATTAAAAAGTGTAACTCGTACGATACATTCGCCTAAAATTCTCTTCTGGATATTTAGGAGGAGTCTCATCGTCGCCAAAATAGTCTTCGAATAGTCGTTGTTCCGCCTCTTCTCGTTGACGTGGTATGTATGTCATCATCCTCTTAGGAGCCGATCCTGATCCCAAACCTCCGGCTTCTTGATTAGACATAGCTAGAAATTGTTCATACGCCGCATAACCTCAGATATATCGCTCCCGGTCGTCTTGAAAATAAACATCATAATGATTGTAGGTGTTGGGAGTGTTTGGATCCATAGTGATTTTTTTGAAAGAAAATGTAGTATTATTGAAGTAGAAATTAAATTGGAAGTGTGTGAAATACGGTAAAATAAAGAGGTATTTATATGATTTTTAAGGGGTACAAATTTGAAAAAATTAGGGTTTTTAATGAAAATAACAGCTAGTAGACGTTACCCAACGTTTTAAAATTCAAAAAAGAAGGCTACCGCGGAGGTTGGTCGCCACGACCCATGGCGCCAGCCGTGGTATCGTGCGCCAAAGAATGGAGAGGGCTGGAGGCCATGACGCCAAGCCATGACACAGCGTACCCGGTGCTCTAAAACTTTGTTAGTGTAACTTATGTCGAAACCTCATAAATGCACAGTGTCTAAAACTGATTAACTTCTAAATCGATTTAGTATCATAGTGAAAATCATTAGTAATTCAATAATTTAAACCTATATAAAAGACTCGCAATACTTATATTCTATCAATATAGGACTCGTTGTTGCATCGAATTTCATAATAAACCTAAATTTTGTCACACTTGAGACTTATATAATGGTCTAGATTAGTTTTCATTAAACTAGTTATTTGGTTCTGTTTTTTTATGTGGTCTCATGTATTTCTATGGTCAAAGCTATGTCATTTTCTAATTATTCTTTCCATATTTTTTTCATGACAAAATATATTAATTAATTGAGAAGAAATCTAGTTAATTGATTTGTTATGGAACTGAAGGGAATATGAGCACATAGCTTGGCTCTTGTAAATTTTATTTAATGAGATAACTAATTTATATTATTCTATTAGCTGACAAAATAACCGTAATAACTTCTTGAATCATGGGTATGAATCAAGACTCAAGAGCAATAGAATGGTAGTCGTTTGACCAAACTAAAATACGAGCATTGATTGAAATGCCAACTTGTGTCGTTAATTAGATATTTAAACTTATGTGTCGATATTTTGTTATGGACGTCAAAGAGACTGTTTATTCACAAACTAATAATTTATTGCCAATTTATCACATTTATTAGACATATAATTAGTTACATTTTTTGAAACTCTCAAACATTTCCCTTCAAATATTTTCTAATTATGCTACTTAATAATTATCTTTTGCTATATTTCATGAAAATTAATTCAGAAATATCATTAGTTTCAAATATTTGTTCATTACATTTTTTTTGAAAGGCAATTTTCGCATATCTATAACTACATAGCTATCTCACAATCTTTTACATTTAGTTTTGTCGAGACTTGAATTCACAACCTCAACTCGGACACACTCACATACCACTAAACCAACATACTTGCGCTATTTGTCCATTACTATGCTGGAACTTAGGGGTTTTTCTTATTAACAATTGTATATTATATGTATCTCACGTAGATGGGTGAATGAAGTGAATGTTTAACCACAAAATGGATATTAGCGACAGTTTTTCTGTCACAAAACCGTCGCTATGAACCATCACCATCGAAAAGACGCGCTTAATCATTTTAGTGGCGGTTATTTTTGTTAAAAAGGTGTCACTATATGAACCATCGCGACTGTTTTGTTTGACTTAATTAGCGACGGATTTTCTGTCGCTAAGTCGTCGCTAAAGCGTCACTGTTCGCACCTTTTTGTTAACCATTGTGACTGTTTGAATGGTCACGAGCCTGCCTATATATAGAGGCAATATTCCAGCGTTTTGATCATCCAAATTACTCAAAAAACACATACAAGAATTATGATTCATTTTTAATACATACAAAATGCAAACGTTTGATGTTCATGTGAACTTTATGTACGCTGCATAAAGTTCTGTTCTTTGAGGTTGAATCTTGGGAAGAAGTTAGTCTCGAACCACCATCGTAAATAGTGAGGGATAATATTCTTTAAGGATAGTGAATATCACGTCTTCAATTTCGTTTTTATTATTAGTAGAAAGCTGCCATATTTTAACAAACTTAAAGAATATTAATCATGGATCAAAGTGTTGGTTTAAGGATGTTTGGAAGCGACACAATCAAACTGGACATAATAGATGGGATAAATTTTACTCTCTAGAAGGAAAAGATGAAATTTATGTTGACTGCATTCAATGTTTACTATGTTCTAGATGAGCAACAGATTGGCATTCTGATTGAAGAGGAACAAAGGAAGTGTGATCAAGATGAAACGCTATGCAGGGGTTACATTCTGAGTACCCTCACTAATCGATTGTATGATCCGTACACTCCAATGAATTCTGCAAGGGAAATCTGGAATTCTTTTCAAGAGAAATACACCGCTGAAAAGGAAGGCGCAGATAAGTTCATCACTTTTAAATTATTTGAATTTACCATGGAAGATAATGTTTCTATTCTAGATCAAGTTCATGAATTTCTCATTCTGGTTTCCAAATTCAAAAATCTTAACATTGAAATCTTATAAAAGTTATTGGTTGGGGCCATCATTACCAAGTTACCATCTTCTTGGCATAATTACAGGAAGAAATTGATGCACACTTCAGAGGATTTTACTTTGGATCAGATTGAGAAACATTTATGAATTGAAGAGGAAACTCATATTCGCAAAAAGAATCTAAATGGGGCATCAAGTTCTACGGTTAATTATGTTGATTCAAGAAAGAACAATAAATAAACATTGGAATGATTCAGGAACTGCATATGGCTAGTGTGACAACAACAATTGACGAGTGGTGGTATGATTCTAGTGCAACTACACATGTTTGCAACAACAAAGACTTGTTCAAAACTCATAAGGAAACTAAAGATGAACATGAAGTAATGATGGGTGATAATCATACTTTAAAGGTTATTGGCTCATGAAATGTGGAGATCTAATTCACATCTGGAAAGAAGTTAACCCTTATGAATGTTCTTCATGTTTGTAACATTAGGAAGAATCTTGTTTATGGTTTTAAACTTTTAAAAGTGGTGTTAAGGCTGTGATAGAATTGGACAAAGTGATTATGTCCAAAGCCAATATATTTGTAGGAAAAGCGTATGCTTGTGATGGCATGTTCAAACTCAATTATAATAAAATTGCTAGTTCTGTTTACTTGCTTGTTTGCAATTTTATTTCTAGTTTTAATATTGAATGTTCTACTTTTAATTTATAGCATCATCGTTTAGGACGCATAAATTATAGAAATATGAAAGATATGTTAAAACAAGGCATCATTTCCTATAATGGTGAACATAAAGATACATGTGAAATATGTGTTCAAGCAAAAATGAAAAGAAAACATTTTCCTAAAGTGGATAGACAATCTGAAATTTTAGAGTTAGTGCATTATGATATATGCGATTTGAATGGACAACTAACTAGAGGTGGAAATAACTATTTCATAACTTTCATTGATGATTTCTCTAGATATACCTATGTTTGTTTGTTGTAATCAAAAGATCAGGCATTTGAAACATTCAAAATATATAAGCCTGAGGTAGAAAACCAAAGAGGCGAAAAGATACAAATTCTAAGAAGTGATAGAGGTGGTGAATACTTTTTCATCGAATTTTCTTCCTATTGTGAATCACAAGGTTTGATTCATCAAAAGACAACACCATATACACCTCAATAGAATGGTGTTGCTAAGAGGAAGAATAGAGTTTTGTAAGATATGATTAATGCTATGTTAGTCAGTGCAAACTTGCCAAAGAATTTGTGGGGTGAAGCCTTGCTTACAACATGTCATGTAAGTAATAGAATAAATGCAAAGAAACTCAAAGTATCTCCTTATGAAATCTGGAAGGGTAGAAAGCCTAACATTAGCTATTTTAGAGTTTGGGGTTATTTAGCCTATTATAAGGTTCTCTTACCTCATACATCTAAATTAGTACCTAGAGGTTTCAAAAGTGTATTTGTGAGATATGCAAAAGATTCTAAATCTTATCGTTGTTTAGAATTTAGATTCGAATGTTATTGTTGAATCAAGAGATATTGATTTCATTAAGGATAAATTTTGTCATGATTCAACAAGCACAAATGAAATTATGATTCAAATCCCACAAGATATTTCTGGCCCAAATTTGAACTCTAACAATAAGAGGAATATGGTAGAATATTCTGGTGCATCTAGAAGAAGTAAAAGGGCTAAAAAAGAACGAAATTTAGATCCTAATTTTATTGATTCTCAAGCTATAATCTTCTTTGTTGAAGGTGATAATGAGAATAATGTTATTAATGAAATACTAGTTCTACTTAATGTAGAGGACGCACCTAAAATATATAAAGAGGTTATAACCTCTAGGAATTCGGCATTTTGGAAGGAGGCAATTGATGATGAAATGAATTCCCTAATATCTAACAATACTTGGGAACTTTCAGATTTACCTCTAGGTTCAAAAGCAATTGGGTGTAGATGGGTATTTAGGATAAAATATCATACAGATTGATCTATTCAAACATTTAAGGCTAGGTTGGTAATCCAAGGCTTTAGTCAAAGACAAGGAGTTGATTACTTTGATACATATGCACTAGTTGCTAGAATTACTTCAATTAGGGTGCTATTTGCATTAGCTTCTATTTATACTTTACCTATACATCAAATGGATGTTAAAACAATCTTTTTGTATGGTGACTTAGATGAAGAAGTCTATATGAAACAACCTGGGTTTGTGTTGCGTGGTTATGAGAATAAAGTTTGCAAATTAAAGAAATCTTTATATGGGTTAAAAAAAGCACCTAAACAATGGCATGAGAAATTAGATAAGTCGATACTATCAAATGGTTTTACCCATAACTTATCAGAGACATGTATTTATTCTAAGTTTACAAAAGATTATGGTGTGATCCTATGCCTTTATGTAGATGATATAATCATTGTTGAACCAATATAGAAGGTATCAATGAAACTAAGAAGTTTTAGTCTTCATGCTTTCAAATGAAAGACATGAATGAGGTTGATACTATTTTAAGGATAAATGTTAAAAGGTATAGTGGGGGTTATGCTTTAAATCAATGTCATTACATTGATAAAATTATAGACAAGTTTCAACACTTGAATATAGAGGAAGCAAACACCCCATATGAGTCATCTTGTAAACTGGTAGAGAATAATGAAAGAGTCTTTGCTCAAATAGAATATGCAAGTGCAATAGGTTGTTTAATGTATGCTACATATTGTACTAGACCTGATATTGCATATGTTGTTTGCAAACTGTCAAGATATACGAGTAATCTAAGCCAGGGTCATTGGAAAGCAATTGGGAGAATTTTTAGTTATCTTAAAAGAACTAGACAATTAGCTTTGTATTATGATCGTTTTCCTGCTGTACTTGAAGGATACTCATATGCTAGTTGGATAACTAGCAGCAGTGAGAGTAAATCCACAATTGGTTGGATTTTTATACTTGGTGGGGGCTGTTTGTTGGGGACACAAAGAAAACAAACACGTATTACACATTCCACCATGGAGGCTGAGTTTTTAGCACTTGCACGCGGGCAAGGAGCAGGACTGGCTAAGAATCATTGTTGTTAACATGGAGTTGTGGCCAAAACCAATGCCAGCCATTTCCTTACGCATTGTGATAGTCAATCGACACTATCAAGGGTATATAATAAGGTGTACAATGAAAAGTCTAGACACATTAGCCTTAGACATGCCTATATCAAGGAGTTAATATCGAATGGGATAATAACTATCAATATATACCTTATTGTAAGAATCTTGCAGATACGTTTACAAAAGGTCTTCCAAAAGACATAGTATTTGGAACTACAAAAGAGATAGGTTTAAAACCCATTGAGTAAAGTTAACAACAATGGGAACCTTATCTTTACTTAGACTAAAATCTACTTAAAGGTTCCATGTGGTAAAAACATATTGTTGATTATCAACTGGACACTAGTTTAGTTGTAATACTAACTGGTGAGTAATTCTTTTAGGGTGAGTATTTATACTCTTAATGAAGTGTACCTTTGGTAATCAAATGGATTCACCTTGTGGAAAAAAGGAGTGATGCCGTTCCTATAAAAGTGAGTTTACTTTTGGAGATATCCATGAAACTAGAATTATCACATGGCCATAATAGTGCTACCATGTTATGAACATCAATTAACATATTATGTGTGATATCTTTCCGAGTTTAACACTAAGAATTGTGGCTCAGATGCTGTAAAGCAACCATTGATTCTGTTAGGCTATTTGAAAATTATACACTATGTTAAGGTTCAAAGCGAAAGCTATCTTAATTTATGTTTAATATGTTGGATATTGTTAATAAAACCCAAGTGGAGGATTGTTGGAACTTATGAGTTTTTTTATTAACAATTGTATATTGTATGTGGACATTATAATACTAACGTTTTTTTAATGTAGGCGATCAACTTCCAATTAATCCCACTGTGGGCGATCTTCCCTAACCGATCTCAATAACTACAACCATCTTGTTAATCGATCATAGACAAGCCTGAAATAGCGAGATCATTCCTTTGTGATTGATTTCCTTATCGGGTTATTTTCATGATTTGATGATCAGGATCTATAGGGTTGTTGTTTTCGATTTAGGGTTTGCTTCTTTGTTGTTTTCCCTTTTTTTTGTTTTTTTCCAATTAAATTTCCAATAAAAAACCTAATCCTAATTCCTTTCAAATCCAAAACTCTAACCCCTCGTTTTTATGTTTTTTTGCTGTGATTTTTCAAATTAATGATATCTTCTTTGTTTTGATTCAAATGGGTTCTAAGAGAACTAAGGAGGATGATGTGCTGAAGATCTTCACGTCCGTGTTCGTGACTAATTTTCCTGAGCAAGCGAGTGCTAAGGATTTATGGAATGCGTGTAAACAATATGGGCATGTGGTTGATGCGTTTATTCCTAACAAAAGATCAAAGGCTGGTAAGAGATTTGGATTTGTGCGTTTTATTAAAGTTTTTGATGTGGAGCGTTTGGTTGGTAATTTATGTACGGTGTGGATTGGTAGACATAGAATTCATGCTAATGCTGCTAGATTCCATAGGCCTAAGGGTTCTACTAGCAGTCATCAACCTGCTATGAAAGGAAAGATCAGAGACTCATCAATTGGGAATACTAAGGACAATGGGCATAGGGATGATGTAAGTTCCTATGCGAATGTGGTAAAAAATCAGAGCCAAGGGAATGGGGAGAATGATAGCAAGCCAGTGTTGGTTTTAGATGATTCTTGCGTAAACACACAGGATTACTCATGTTGTTTAAATGGGAAGGTGAAGGAGGTTGGAGTGTTAGAAAATCTAAAAGTGGCATTGGGGAATGAAGGCTTCACCGATATTGATTTAAGATACATGGGTGGTTTGTGGGTTATGATTGCTTTTGACTCGGTGGAGGCAAAGGAGAAGTTTTTGTTATCTACAGGAGTATGTTCGTGGTTCTCTCAGCTAATCCAAGCGTCTAGTGAATTCATTACTGATGAACGAGTTACTATGGTGGAAATTGAGGGTATTCCTTTAAAAGTGTGGAATGAAAATACTTTTATTCGAATTGCATCAAAGTGAGGAACCTTGTTAAATGTAGAGAACTTGGAGAAAGAAAATTACCATTGCAAAAGACTTTGTGTTCTCACTAAGAGTATGTCTCACATATTTGAATCATTTAAAATTAATTATAAAGGTAAACGCATTGGGTGCGAAGCCATAGAGATTACGGGTTGGCTCTAGATTGGATGATCAAAATGATGAGGAAAGTGACTCAGAAGATGAAGAATGTGAAGAAGTTTTTAAGAAGGATTTTCGGTGAGAGTGATGAGGAGGTACAAGGGGAAAATGATGTTAGTAGGGTATCTGATACAGAGGTTGAGGAGGAGAATCCAAAATCCCAAGGATAAACGGTGTTGGTTTATATGAGCAAAAATGGTAAAACAAATCATAAGACCCGTTTAATATTTATTATCTCTTAATAAAGATAAGGATGAGAATTAATAAGGAGGTGAGCACAAAAAGAGGTTTTGGAGTACCTCCTGGTTTTACACAAGTGAGAATGATGTTGAAAATGTTGAGATGGTAATCAGAACGGAATAATTGTGATGGTGAATTCGGGAATGTAAACAATATTTCTGATGAAGTGAATTTTAGCTCGGGGTTTAACACGTACAAAAAAGCAGGTGGGGAATCTATGGACTCGGATCATTGTAGAGAGTCTGAAGGTTCTCGGAAAGGTGGTTCTATATTAATGTTGATGGATGAATTGGTTAAGGTGGGACAAACTATGGGGTATAATATGGACGGGTGTATGAAGAATATTGAAGAGATCATTGAATCGCAAGGAGTGAATGGTGTTTTCTAATGAATATGTGTCTTTAAATATCCAAGGTCTTAACCCAAAGGCTAAAAAAGATTGGGTAAAGGAGTTGTGTGTCTCTAACAAGGTGAATTTTCTTACGTTGCAAGAAACTAAAATGGAGTCTATTGATTTGTTTGAAATCAAAAGATGCTGGGGTAACTTTGCGTTTGATTATGTGCATAGTGCCTCGGTTGGTAAATCAGGTGGGATTTTATGTGTTTGGGATCTAATGTGTTTAAGAACTAAATTCAACCGGTTTTAGATTTTTTTTGTTATGATTCAGAAATTGGGTATCTAATGGCAAATTTCTTCTTTTTATTTCGGTGTATGGCCCCACAAGTGTTGTCAGATAAAGAAAGTCTATGGGATTTATTTATTGTCACGTCATTGATAATTGGAAAGGTTCAGTGATTATCATGGGTGATTTTAATGAGGTCCGTAATAAAAATGAGAGATTTGGAACTATTTCAACGCTGCATGGGCGAACTGCTTTTAATATTTATCTTAATGGCGAATTTAGAGGAGGTTCCTACTTGGTGGATGTTTTTTACATGGTGCCACGGCCCAAAAAAGGATCTGCTTCAAAGATGGGAGTAAGCTGATAGATTCCTCATGCCGAAAAGCTTACTGAGTGAGTGCTCCTAATTTATCAGCCATCACCCTAGATAGATTTTTATCAGACCACCGTCCTATATTATTATGTGAATCTACTCATGACTATGGACCTATTCCGTTTTGGGTTTTTTCATTATTGGCTGGAAATGGAGGGTTTTGAGAACTTTGTTAATGAGGTGTGGCGTGAAGCTCCGGTAGATAATTCTAATGCTATGATCAACATGATGAACAAGTTGAAATATCTAAAAAAGAAGATACGTGTTTGGAATGGCATGAGACAAAGTCCGAAAACTCGAAAACATGTGCTGAAACAGGAGCTCGCTGATTTGGAGATGATCATTGACAAAGGAGATGCGTCGTCTGATACTTTGCATAAACGTGCGGAGGTTGTAAAATCGATTCAAGAGGTGGATAAATTGTGTGCAATGGAGGCGTCTCAAAAAGCAAAAATCAAATGGGCAATTGAAGGCGACGAGAACTCAAAATATTACCATGGTATTCTTAATAAGAAACGAAACCAACTTTCTATACGAGGGGTTCTGGTGGAAGGAGATTGGGTGGAAAATCCTAATATGGTTAAAAATGAGTTCCTTAATCATTTCAAGAATCGTTTTGATAGACCTAAATCTGTTCGGCCGATGCTTAATATGGAGTTTCCTCATCATCTGAATTCAATGCAACAACTGGATTTGGAAGCCGAAGTGTCAAATGAAGAGATTAAAAAGGCGGTTTGGGATTGTGGTGTTGATAAATCTCCGGGGCCGGATGGATTCACATTTGGTTTTTATAAAAGGTTTTGGAGTTTAATAGAAAAAGATGTGTTGGCGGCGGTGAAATATTTCTTTCATTACAGTCGCATTCCAAAAGGGTGTAATTCATCTTTCATAGCGTTGATTCCGAAGACTCCCGAAGCAAAAATGGTGAAGGATTTCAGACCGATTAGTCTTATTGGGAGCCTTTATAAAATAATTGCCAAAATTTTGGCTAATCGTCTTGTGGTGGTGCTTGGAGATATTGTTAATGAGGTGCAATCGGCTTTTGTTGCGGATAGGCAAATTCTTGACGGACCATTTATACTTAATGAGGTTTTGCAGTGGTGTAAGTTGAAGAAAAAACATTCATTTATTCTAAAAATTGACTTTGAAAAGGCTTATGATTCTGTTCGGTGGGATTACCTTGATGATGTCTTAAGAAAATTTGGTTTTGGTGAAAAATGGTGTGGTTGGATTCAAGAATGTCTTCGATCTTCTTGGGGATCGGTTTTAGTGAATGGAAGCCCTACGGAGGAATTTCAGTTTTTTAAGGGCCTTAAACAAGGTGATCCTCTTTCTCCGTTTATTTTTATTTTGGTTATGGAGAGTCTTCACATTTCTTTTAAAAGAGTTGTGGATGCGGGCATGTTTAATGGCATTGTGCTTAATTCGGTTATGCATCTTTCTCATATGTTCTATGCGGACGATGCGGTGTTTATGGGGCAATGGAGTACTAAGAATATTGATACGATTATATATGTGTTGAAATGTTTTCATCGTGCTTCAGGTCTTAGTATTAATTTAAGCAAGAGTAAGTTATTGGGTGTTGTGGTGAGTGAAGATAGGGTGGTGCAAGCTGCAAATAGAATTGGTTGTGGTGTCCTTAAGGCTCCTTTTGCTTATTTAGGTTCGAAAGTTGGGGGAAATATGTCTCGGATTAAATCTTGGGATGAGATTGTGGATAAAATGGTAGATCGTCTTTCAAAATGGAAGATGAAAACATTATCGATAGGTGGTCGTTTAACCCTTCTCAAGGCGGTTCTAGGATCCATGCCTATTTATCATATGTCTATATTCAAGGTGCCAATGAAAGTCCTTCAACGCATGGAATCAATTCGAAGTCGGTTTTTTAGTGGTGTCGATTTAAATAGTAAAAAATCGATATGGGTGAAATGGAGTAAGGTTTTGTGTTCTAAAGAGAAAGGTGGCCTTGGTGTTTCTAGTTTATATGCGCTTAATAGAGCTCTTATGTGTAAATGGGTTTGGCGGTTTACAACTCAAAAGAACTTGTTATGGACTAGGGTTATTAAAGCTATTCATGGCGAAGATGGGAAAAATGGTAGCGGATTCAAGGTTGGTTACAAGTCCATTTGGCGAAGCATTCTCCAGGAGGTGGAAACATTGAAGATAAAAGGTATACACTTAAATAATTTTATGCAGAAAAAGCTTGGCAATGGTGCGGATACTTATTTTTGGGAGGATTTGTGGCATGGAGACATGGTTTTGAAACAAAGATATCCTAGGCTTTATGCGCTGGAAGTGAAGAAGACTGTCGATGTGGCTTCTAAACTGTCACAGGAGAACTTGACCTGGTCTTTTCGTCGTGCTCCTAGAAGCGGAGTGGAACAAGATCAGTTGACGGATTTGACGACTTACGTGGAAGGTGTTGTTCTTGGTGTCACGCCTGATAGGTGGTATTGGACGCTTGATGGTTCGGGTGAGTTCTCGGTAGCTTCGGCTAGAAAGGTTATTGATGATAACAGGTTTCCGGAAGTGTCTACTCAAACTCGATGGATAAAAGCGGTGCCAATCAAGGTTAACATTCATGCGTGGAAGGTGAGAATGGATTGTTTGCCTACCCGTCTTAATATATCCCGGAGAGGTATAGATATTCCGTCTATTCTTTGTCCCGTTTGTGGTAGCGTCACGGAATCGTCAAGTCATTTATTTTTTGATTGCCTTGTTGCGAAAGATAATTTTTGCAAGATTTGCCGTTGGTGGGAGGTGGATTTCATGGAAGTGCACACATTCGATGAATGGGTTTCTTGGATCGTAAATCTTCGGATTCTTATCAAGCATAAAAGGTTGTTAGAAGGGGTGTGTTTTGGGTTGTGGTGGCTAATTTGGGCTTATCGTAATAAGTGTGTCTTTGGTGTGGTTTCTCCTTCTAAGGCGGTTATTTTTGATGATGTTGTGTCGTATTCTTTTTATTGGAGTCGGTTTAAATGTAATGTGTCGTTTAATTGGGTTGATTGGCTAAAAAATCCTCATCCTGTAACTTTGTAATTCTTCTAGCTTCTTGCTAGTTTTTTAATAAAGTGTTGTTCAAAAAAAATTGTATATTGTATGTATCCCACATAGATGGGTGAATGAAGTGAATGTTTAACCACAAATGTATATTAGCGACAGTTTTTCTGTCAGAAAACCGTCGGTATGAACCATCATCATCGAAAAGACGCGCTTAATCGTTTTGGTGGCGGTTATATATGTTAAAAAGGTGTCACTATACGAACCATCGCGACTGTTTCTGTTTGAATAAGCATCAGATTTTTTGTCGCTAAGTCGTCGCTAAAGCGTCACTATTCGCACCTTTTTGTCAACCATTGTGACTGTTTGAATGGCCACGAGCCTGCCTATATATATTGGCAATATTCCAGCGTTTTGATTATCCAAATTACTCAAAAAACACATACAACAAAATCTTATTCACTTTCAATACATACAAAATGCAGATGTTTGATGTTTATGTGAACTTTATGTACGCTGCATAAAATTATGTTCTTTGAGGTTGAATCCTGAGAAAAAGTTAGTCTCGAACCACCAGCGTAAATGGTGAGGGCTAATATTCCTTAATGATAGTGAATATCATGTCCTTAATTTCGGTTTTATTATTAGTAGAAATCTGACATATTTTGACATATTATACTATACTAGTTAAGTTTCTACCTTCGCTTCTTTTTTTTGCGTGAATATGTTCTAGGCTAAGAAACCACAAAAGAGTAATATCATGTGGTGTTAAGCACTTCCATTTATGTGCCTAAATGCACAAAATTATAGAGTTAGTATTTCAAGAGGAATATACATGTATCTCTTGTTTGCACGTAGTCCTTTATAGAGAGATTTACGTGGGGAAGATCAAGATTATGAAAGCAAAAAAGATACAACATAATCTAAAAGTACACTAGTTTATGAAATTTGATGCGTCATTCTTTATATGTGGACCAAAGTCACAGGAAACGCTGACTCGGCCGCGTTTCGCGTTTCGGATCGTTCGTACCTAAACGCGGTACGATCGCGACTCGGATCGCTCGGGATCGCGATCTGGATCGCTATATTCGACGTTTCCAAAGCACATCAATCAGCGTACCGAAGTCTATTGGTACGGCGTACCGAAGTCTATTGGTACGGCGTACCGAAGTCTATTGGTACGGCGTACCGAAGTCTATTGGTACGGCGTACCGAAGTCTATTGGTACGGCGTACCAAAGTCTATTGGTACGGCGTACCAAAGAATTTCTGATCTTTTGGGTATATTCTGATGATCTGATCTTTTGGGTATATGTTTCAGAATTTAGAATTCAAACATTTGAGTAAATCTTTTGAGTATTGATATATATCATATGATATTTGGCATTTTGGCTTATATGTATACTAATTTAGAAAAATAATATTATTAATAATATGATACATCGTACCAAATTGGGTACATCGTACCAAATTATATGGTACATCGAACCAAAGCGAACCGGGGCGTACCGAAATGAGCCTACCCCCTTCGTACCGAATTTTAAAGACCCCGCGAACCGCGTACCCGTTTCGCGTTCCCGTACCGAAGCGTACCTCGTTTCATGTGACTTTGATGTGGACACATTATGCCACGATAAGTGATCATCACCAATTGATCGATGTTAAGCTACCTACCTAGCGAGGAGATAAAATCGATACATGTGATCATATTTCTGAAGGTGTTTAGTC
>BQNB010081082.1:0-29733 GCA_026074375.1 Tanacetum coccineum
TTTTCGGCTCGTTTCCAGGTCTCGGGCAAAACTGAAACGTTGCCAGGAATGTCGTTTTACATTAAATTGCTTTAGAGTCCGAGTTGTGAAAACGTGCTTTAGGTGGTCGTTCTTATAAGTCAAGCCAGACACTAAAAGTCAACGATTGAAATAGTCATTCAAAAATCCGAAAATTCTCGGATGTTACAGGCCTCACTGCAGGATCAGGGGCCCAACATAGCTCCATTAGTCTACTACACTTAGGATCACAATGCTTGGAATTGTGGGTCGAAGTGTGTTATTCACAATTCCTCCTGCAACACAAACAAATATATAAGAACTAAACATTTGTACTAATCATCTACATGTAGTGTCTCTAGAGTTTCAAATATCGGATGATTCGGATTTTCATATCGAACATTGCATAAGTCAAGTCCCCCAACAAAACATACAAGTTTTCTTATACCGATTCCAGCAGCATCTACAATCACAGTGTTGTGGTGGTGCGTGTAGATAGTTCTAACTTTCGAAAGCGGAAAACAGTCAAAATATGACCAAATCTTATTATTAATCCTTTAAGTTACAAATAAATTCCAACTTTAATTATCACAATTAACTTAATTAACCTTTGAATAGATGATAAGTGTAGAATACACATATCCGTTTATACCTAAAATAACCCAATTAAACCCAAAACAGACCAAAAATAGCAAAAATATGCTTGTATTTGTGTTTTGTGTGTGCAGGTACGGATAAGTCAAAAATCACAAGAAAACAGTCAAAAACAAGCAAGCACGGACACGAGAATCAGAAGAGTACAAAAAGAAGCCAAAGAATCAAAGCCCACTTTCCTTTTATAACAACCACAAGGGCTAAACGTGCACTTTTTGAAAGTTATTTATAACTAGAAAATAAGAAAAGGAAGACAAGGGCCATATTTGCAAATTCACCAAAGTCCAACAGTTTTAACTGTCGAAAATTGGGCGCCAATCACTTTTACTATTCACCCATCGTCCCCCTTTCACCTCCCATGGTAAAACAAAGGGCAAATCAAAATTAAAGGGTGCATTAGTCAATTCAAGGAAGCTCAAGTTCAATGGCAGGGTCATTAAGGTCAAATCAAGAGAGTCATTAGCCCTCTCTCAAGCTCCAAGGACACGTCAGAACAAGAAAAGCACAATGGAATGTGGGTTTTTGTGCTAAAACACTCACAAAAGAAGCACAAACGTCACATCAATGGAATGACACGCTGGCAATCTTCAGGTGTCCACAGCTTGATCAAACGGCCACAATTGATGCTTAAATGATTGAAGAAATGATTGGCCAGGATTAAAAGGGTTGGAAAGCAAGGCAAGAGGCTAGAAGGATCCAAGGCAGCCTATAAATAGGGCCTCATTCTCACACACTAGGGAGAGAGTTTTTTTTTATCTATCTAGTTTTTTTTTACAAGTAGCTTTTAATTTAGTTGTAGCTTAAATTTCAAATTCTTAGCTTAATGATGTCTTAATCTTGTAATTTTCCTTTAAAAGTATTGTAAGCAAGTTTTCTTTTAATGAAATTCAGTTTTTCTTAATCTCTCAAAGTACCTTTTTCATAAACTCTCTTAATAAGCTAAGTTGTCTCAATAAGCTAATAAGCTTATTTAAAGCTCTTTCAGTCTATAAGCTGAAATAAGGCTTATTGAATTCAGTATTAATCTTACATAAACCTTAAATTAGTTTAAATCTATCATGGATTTTATTGGAAGAGATCCCAAGGACTTATACCCTAGCTTATTAATAAGCTATGGAGCTTGTAGCTGCCATTATTGGATCTCTTGTTTAGCTAGAGGATAAAGTAAGTTTTACTTTTAAATTTCTTGTTCATTTTCAATTCTAGCTTAAGTTTTCACTACATACTTGCTTATTGCTTATTTGCTCATTAAAATTGCTTTTTAGTGTTTATTTATGCCTTAACTAGCTTAATATTCATAGTTGCTTATCTGTTTTTGATTAAATTAGTTTAGATCTTAGTCTTTCATATATTTGTCTTAAAAAAAACCAAAAATATAGTAAAATAGCTTAAGTCTTAGATTATTGCTTATCTAGTTGTTAAGTCATGCTTATTAAAGTATTTTTAATCTGTTAATTGTCTGGTATTAAGCACTTGTTTACTAGATTTCAAATTTAGTTGCCTAATCAAAACTGTCATAGTCTTAAAAGGGTGTTTGGTTTAGTGTACTTTGACCTCAAAAAGTCAAAGAGACTTGTTCAAATTGCTTGAGTCAGCTGAGTTTTCATTTAAGTTTAGTTTTCATTTAGTTTTTATAAGTTCAAAATTTCAAAAGATATGGCTTATTATCTTTGCTTTTACACCATGGCAGTTTTTGACTATCTTTTTGCTTGTGAAATTTTGATCCAAAGATCTTAAGGCTTAGATCTTGCTTGAACTTTGTTTTTACACTCTATTTGAGTGTGTCTTAGTGCAGGATTTCCCTTAGGAAACCTGCACTCTTGGTTTACATTTGTGCAAAGGGCACCAGTACTAACAAAAAGTTAGTACTGCTGATACTTTACACTAGCAGTACTAACAATAGTTAGTACTGCTGAGTCTTAAGCCCCAAATTAAGCCAGCAAGGTTAGGGTTTAATAACTCTTCTTTTAGTATTTTATAGACTAGGTATAGCTTAATACAGATTAGGACTTAAATTTCATTTTCTAGCTTATTTACATAGCTTATTTTTGCTGTCAAAAGTCTTTCAAAAAGTTAAAAAGCCAAAAACAGTACTTAGGAATTTCAGGTTCTTAATTTGTTAATTTAGCTTATGAGTCTAGATTTTATAGCTTATATAGATAGATTATAAGTAGTTTAATAAGTCCTTAAAGTTTTAGAGTCTAGTTTAGTTTTTTTAAGGAATTTAGCTTATTTGGATTTTTGCTTATTACTTTGGATTTCAGAGTTTGCTTAGTTCATGCTCAATTTTAGTTGCTTAAAATTACTTCTAGCTTAGATTTCTTTGCATTCATAAATAAAGCATCTCATAAGCTTTCTAAAACTCTTTTCCTTTTTCACATTGAGCTTAATTAGAGCTTATTATAGCTGTTTTAGTAAAACAAAGCCCAAACCCCTAGTTTCTGTAACAGCTTATTGAGAAGCTCTTTTTATTTTTCTAAAACCAAGGTTAAACCCCACTTCTGAGGCAGCTGAAAAATAAGCTCTTATTGAGTTTAATTGTTGCTTTAGGTATGAAGTCCCTTTCATTAAAGTTGTTCTCCTCAAAGCTGTTCTAGCAACTTCACTCGTAAAAGTTTTTTTTTCCTACAAAGCACTTTTAGTTCTCACTAATTAAAGCTTATTTTGTGACCTAGCTTTTTGTCGGGGTAGTTCTCAGGGACCATTCTTGTACATTTTATCTGTTTTAGTTGTTTTCCTTCTTCATATTAGGATCTTGCCGTTAAATGTTTTTAGGCCCCTTTAGCCCTTAAGAAGTCATTTACACAGTTATCCCTAATTATTTTTAATTAGTTTTATTTATTTTTAATAAAATTAGGGTTAGTTTTTAATTAGTTCAATTAAACTTTATAAAAGATAAAAATTAAGGCTTTTATTTTTATCAAAATTCTGCACATTTTCTTTAATTAGTGTAATTTTTATAAAATTTTTAGGACTTTATTTTTAAGAGTTTTATTATTTTTATAGTTTTTAATTAGTTTAAATTTTAGAAAAATCATATCTTTTAAAAAACCAAAGAATTTTTTTTTTCTTTTTCCTAAAATTTTCTTTTGTCCTATCTTAGGTTTAGAATTTTAGTTTACATTTTTAGGGGTTAAAATTAGTTTTTTTTGCTTAATTGTCACGTTTTATTTGTTTCCCGTATTTGCTCATTATTGTTCAAGTTTACTTATTTAGTAGTAATAGATATTCAAATCATCTATTTGCTTATTCAAATCAGAATCCAAGCTTAAACGAGGTTTTAATTTCACTAATCATTGGGGATAACGACCCGGGTGATCATACTTGCCCGTTAAATATACGTATTATATATTAATTATATACATTTTTGAATTGAATATTCCTTAGGGAAATTATCTTAATTGCTCTTTGAAGTATTATTATTTAATATAGATTTTATAGTATATAAGACTGCAATCAAGCCATTAACTCTTGGGCTAGCTAATCCTTTGGTGGAAGCATGACATCACCCTGGTGAATTAGGAACCAGTCCAACTCTTAGAACATGAATCATTGGTGAATTGGAATACCCTAATGATTTTTGGCAAATCATCACAGCCATAAACGGGATTTTTATTAGCCTTTACCACATGAAGCCGTTTTGCTTGTGTGCTAGGCAATCCTGGGACCCAGAAAGGGTTGCTCCCATATATGGATTGCAAACCATCTTCAACTAATTTGGTATCTTCAAACATGGCCATTAGAAGTGTGACCCTATGGTTTAAGCAAACCATTACAAGCTAAGTCAATGTCATAATCAAGTCCTAATAGAGGACTTGGGAATTGAAACCATAGTTCAATTAATTCTAGCCTGAGAGGCCTGGTAATTGAGAACCATTTAACTCTCAGCAAATGAAGCATGGGTGAGTTAAAGACCCTATAGTTTTGAGCAAACTATTAAAGCTATCAACGGATTTGAGAGTCACACTAGAGCCGTACCCTTATGGTGAATGACAACTCTTTTCTTGTCTTTGAGGACAATTTTAGTGAACACCATTTGTTGTGTGGTGATTAACCAATCACCCAAATACCCTGAAAAATAGTTTACTTTTATAGACCATGTGATGCCTGAAGACAATAACATACTTTGGTCACACCAAAGACTCAAAACTTATTTGAACATATTGCAAAAGCTTGTCAGTTGCCAAAATCCTTTTAACAAAACACTTGTTACTAAAACAAAAAGTGAAAACCATTTAAGACAAACTACACAAAAAAAAGTTATATATCAAAAGATAGTTTGGACACAGCAAAAAGGTAGAATATATACAAGAGAGTTACAGAGTACCAAGATCAAGTAGGAGAAACTTGGGCAGCAGCAAGTTGATTCTTGATGAACCGAATCAATTGCTCAGGCAGATAGTCAAGTCCATTCCCATAAAACACCTGGCAATCTCCAGCTTGTGCTTACATCCTTTCCAAGAGCTACACTGAGAAGAGATAAGAAACATCTCAAACATGTACGAACACCTTTCCCAGAAACAGTTTTCCAAGACATTAACATGGAAAGAGTATACAGCCTCCAACTTCTAATCTGCCAATGTTGCTGATGATTCCAAACGAAAGAACCCTTACCACCTTCTTGAGAATCTATCAACACCTGAAGATCACCCCATAACATCAATCCAGCACCAGCAACAAGATGGTTTTCATAGTATGTGACCACCATGCCATACAACTTCAATAGATCCTGTCTATCCACCATATGAAGGATCTCCTTTAGAGTGGTAAAATGTTTGGTAGACTGATCCGACCTGTAAAGAGCATTAATTTCTCCCAGAGGAGTAGAGATCACCTCCCAACCAGCAAGAGCAGACCAAAGAATAGGAGCCTCATCTGTAGAGTCCTCATCAGAAACAACCTTGATGAATGTCTTATCATCTGCATCTAAATCCAATTCTTTAAGTATAGATTTGAGCTTAGTTAGACGATTCCTGCCAAGAGACTTCCTCCTTGTGCCAGAAGATTTGGTTGAAGAATCAACTGGTGGTTGGGGAACATCAGGCACAGATGGAATTGTCTCATGTAGGTTCTTTGTTGTACCTGATTCATTGGCCTTTCCATCCTTTCCTTTGCCAATATCTCAGCAAGAGCGTGTTTTTTCCTCTTGATCAAAGCAGCCATCCTGACTGGGAAGTTGTCTTCAGTCACATCATCACCCAACAGTGTCTTGGAAAGAGATGCATTAGCTTCAACCTTAGCCATGATGTTGATCCAATCAGCCTCAGTATAATACATGGCTGAAGTAAGAACTTCTTGTTGTCTCCTTCTTTTCAGCTATGCTCTTTGTCTGTCCACTTGAGCTTGTTCTTCATCATGTAACCTCTTTGCAGCCTCCTCACCAAGTCTATCATCTTTTTGTTGAGCATGGTTTATTGGTTTATCCCTCTTCTCTTTTTTTTAGACGTATTGTTCAGCAAAATGCTCTCTTCCTTTGATAGAGTAATGCAACATCCTTCACTTTTAGCAAAAAATTATATCATTCATTGCACAAGATGCTCAGATGAAAGGCCTGCGCTAGGATTGGCATGACTGGAGCCATGATTTCAATCCACTTCTGGCATCAGAATAATGCTTTGCAGATGAAAGATAGAACCTCTTCATTGTCTGGCTAACTCTGAGACAGCAGACATTTTACCTATGTGTTCTAACTGCTTTGCATAAATTGCATCCTGTCTTGCAATTTCAGCTTTTTCTTTCTCAGATCTTTCCTTCTCAAGAGCTTCTAATCTTGTAGCTTCAATTTCACTTAGCCTCTCATTTGCTAATTGCTTCTTAGTTCTTTCTGAAACAGGGGAAAGAGGCTTAGCAACACCTTTTCTCTTGAAAGGATTTGGATGGTGGACTGTAGATGAGAGGAGCAAAGTCACACCAGTGGAAATCAGTAGGAATATGGAAATGGCAGCATATGATTATTAGAGCACCACAGGAGGATATTGGAGATTAACAGTCACAGCTGCTTTAGCCATGCATTTAGAGCATCAAATCCACAGCATGCTCTTCTCCTTCTTCTTGGTCAGAATCATCATAACCACCTTCCTTTTTTGGTTTAGTTTTACTCATTGCTTGACTTTCTGACCAACTTTCACCACATCTTAAATAGCTTCTTGTGTGCCTTGAGCTCAGTTTCCAATGAATTTACTTGCACAAGAGTAGAAATACGAGGATAAAGCAGTTAGTGTAATGTAATAAGGTCCTCTGTCACCTCCTGAATTTTTCCTGAAAGTGTGGACTACAGGGGGAGCTTGAGTGGACCTTGGTGGAGATGCATGGAATGAACTCCAATGGTTATCCTTCCATTTTGGTGGAAGTGAAGGGTCTCATCAGTCTCTGGCTCCATGAGAAGGAAGCAATGTTTGGGTTGAACTTTGACCATGCTCAAAGGACTGGAGCAATAGGGTCAGAAGTTTGTTGTCTTGGGGGTGTAGACAAATGGTCTTGAGGTTGTATAGGTTCAGGCTAGGCTCAGGAATAGGTTCAGGTATGGGTGGAGGGACTGCTTGTGCAGCTACCCTTGCACCTACACCTTCTTGATCTTAGGGAAGCATAGCAACTAAAAGTTGCATAGGTTGCCCCTCAAAGTTGAGCTTCATATTAGCAAAAAGTTATAGATAGCTTGAGAAACACGATATTGTCTTGTAACATAGTTTCGATTACCCAAATGGTTGGAAGAAATCGAGGATACATTAAGAAACTTTTTAGCTTTCTATGTTACTAACCATTCCCTTTAAAATGTAGCTAAACCAGTTAAAACTTTCTTCCATCAGATTGAAAAATAAGAGCTACAGCAAGTGAACTACCAAATTGATGATCCTAAATACCAGACTTGGATACTGGGACAGTGAAGTATGGTGTGGGACCAAAACCTCCATTTGAGGTGATGAAAACTTGTTCTTGTTAAAAGTTAATTGCTTCAGTGACTACCCAAGGTTATCCATTCCAGATAGATTTTCACAATGGGGTAAATCATCCTATACCACCATCATCAGCTAATTGAAGTTGACTTCTTACTGAGTCCTCAGTAATGGTGTTGGGCGGTCTCATCAATGTAGTAGGTTAGCTAGGGACCTAACTCAGGAGACTGATACTGAGTGTAGCCGTTGACCAAAATTGTTTGACTAATGAGTCAAAGATGATGGGGTCATTTGTGAGAGCATACCTTATGTGAGAAGTGTAGGATCCTGAATTCACACAAACATGTATAGATCTAGAGAGAGAATGGTTGAGAGAGAAACTAATAAACACACTAAAGAGTCGTGTGTAAATGAAAATAGTGCTTACCTTTCCAAGTTGAGAAGGGTATATATATTTCTTACAATTCACCGGTATTTGTACCGGTCCTGATAACGGAAGTATAGTTTTAACTAATAAACTAACGAGCTATAATGAACAGTAAAATACAATAGGGTGTGACCGAGTCTTTTATCAATTTCTAACAATCTCTCCTTAAGGGAGGTCACCCCTGAAAATACTAATTTTAAGCTCTTAAATCTTGAGATTAATCTTGTGTATAGCTCGTAAACGTTTGATTTCATTGATCTATATCTTGTGAATCTGAAGCAGTGAACTTTAGACTTTTAGGCTTTAGCTTGACTTGTATGTGATTTTTGAGCTTCTTTGGAGATCATATCAATATAATCTTAATCATCATATGTGATCTTTTGCCACTTGTGTACTTAGTTTTGTTTTTTTTGGTTTTGTGTCATTGGAATGATATTCACACTTTTCTTGATCTTGAAAGCTTGATATTAGAGTTGCGGAAGCTTTAATAACAGATACTTGAGCTTTCATGATATCTTCGAATGTGTCATTTGAGAATGAGCAAGTGGTTATGAACTTGATTTTGTTGGAACACGGTATCTCCATCTCCATCTTTAAATGTTCCTGTAATAAAACCGTTAGCAATAAAGAGAAAATTGATTTGTAAAAACAATCGATGCGATACTTTGCAAAAGAGTTTTGTAACACATCAAAAGTTTTATTTGTTTTCCAAAGTCCATTAACCGTCAATTCGTATACTGGAACAAGTTTGATTCATGTAGAATCGCACCATTGTTGTTTTCCAGTTTTCACAAGTTTGATCCATTAAGGATCTCACAAGTCACCTACATGTGTTGTTTGAAGTTGGCTCAGCAGGATTTTCCAATCTTCACTATGAATACTTACTGTATACTCGGATGTTCTGGCAAAATCACAAGGATAATGCGTAGGACTCTTATGATAAAACTTGTAATCACAGTGTGTGAATAACAAGTAAATTGGAATTGTCCTAACGAGATTAATTGATGATCTCTTGGCTCTAGACTCAAAAGTGCGTTTTGATTTTAGTGATCGGAGGCTGGAGCTGACTGCCACCTTTTCAATACCGACTTACTCGGAGTGAGTGAGTCAATAGATTACACGTTTAGTCTCCGTGAGAAATGAAACAGAAATCTTTTGAGAGATTCTGAGTGGCTTGGGAGGGTTGTGCATTGCATATGGGTCCATGATGTTCACTTCAATGTCAGCAATCATTTTAGTAATTTTGACAGCATATGTATTGACCCGGTTTCTGCCTAAGTGTATGGAGGGCTTCTTTCTTTACACCCTATATACGTTTTAAAATTTCTTTTTCATTCTTCAACCCCTTTAGTGCTTACCAAGATTTCATGACTAGAACCTTGTTGGGTTTATTCAAGTACTAGCTCCATCTCAGTCGGCACTATTCCCTTTTCCTCATATTTACTCCTTTTTATCATACCTAAGGACTTCTACACTAAATAAAAGTTGGGGGGGGGGGGGGGGTTTTTAGTCCGCTGGGTAGATCCCTCGGTTCTGGCTTGGATCATGGGGAATCGTGTACTAACCTTACCATCTTATAACTTCGATTATACAGTAAATAATAAGGTCAGTCTTTTGGTACAGTTTACCTTGCCATAAAATCACTGTTGAAAAACTCAATCAGTGTACTTGTGATATAACTATCAAAGTGTTTTTGTTTTTTAGTAAACGGTTGTTTTTGCTTTTTAGAAACGCTCCCCCTCAACATGTGCATCGGTATTCGAAACTGTTTAGCACATGATGGTGGAGAATACACTTGAGTAATATGATCACATTACATATTTTAATAACATTTTCTCCCTTTATCAAAAATTTCAAATCATTTGACATTTTGGTTATCAATTGATTAATATATGTTATAAAAAATTAGGAGAAAGTTTGTGCCATTATTCACAAGCCCTTGTTTGGAAAGATTTAATGTCCCCTTAATCGTTGAGGAATTTATATGATAGTTATGAGTACAGTATATTGAAAGGATTTTGAATTTACTAGAAATTCTTGAAGATTTGTACTCAAGCACTATTTAATATTGGCCTATTATTTAAGGTCTACATACACCAATTAATATTCACAAGATTATGTATGGACATGACCTGTATTGTTTCAAACCAAAATGACTGTGTCATTTGTCCAGGTTAGCAATCAAAGTCTGTAGTCCGACTAAATACTCAGCCTTTTTGGAAGTTGTCTTAGCTTCCCCTTGAACCAGCAATCCTTTCTTGAGTAGATTCAAAGCCTTTTGCAATTTCAACATTAAGAAGACTTGAATTTGACGCCCAAAATTTGAATACGCAATTTAATTCGAAACGCACACCAAAGGACAATTAAGTCCTGGAAGTCTAAATTTCTCTTACATGATAGTGATGATATAATTGAAACCACCAAGTCAACTAAGTCCCGAAATCTTCAATTATTCCCTATCAGTAGACGAACTTGTTAAACACCTAAGACAAATAAGTCCCAAATGTACACTTTCTTTTCTATCAGATACCGACTACTGAGGATATTATATACTTATCATACCAATGTGTACCTCTTTGATAAATATTTTTACTACCTTTAAAAATCACGCTTGGTGATTTGACTGTTAAAGGAAGAGTAATTGAATTAGTAACCAATTTCTCACGTCTCTAATCAATCTTCTGTCAAAAAACATTTCACTGGTATTAAATTGATGCATACCATAATGACAAGATATCTCTTATCTCTATGGGTTGGAATAGCGCACGGAGAAACACGATAATACACTGGATTTTCTTGCTGATAAGACATTTGTCTTCCCGAAATGCCTACAATTAATAAGGCTATATGGATTCTATCACGTGTAGTTGTTGTACCTTTCAGTGTTATTTTCTCCTTCCCCTTGTTGTTTTCGTTACCTCAGAATCAGAAAAATATTATTATGACACCAGTGCTTGGGTTGGGAGGAGATGTTGTTGCAGATTTATAACTTTAAATCTATCCGTGGAGAATCAGTTTCAAGGCTTTTTAAACTTCGAAAGAATTTCCAAACATTCTTTAAGATTTGTGTACTAATATGACGTTGTTCGCAATATTAGTCGTATGTAGTTTTTATAATAAAAACTGAATTAATAAGTATCAATTGCCAAATAAGTTCCTAAAGTTTGAAGCCAAATGACATCTAAGAACATGTACGTAATATGAATTAACTCCCTTTAAATTGGTTTATCTGTCATTATCAAAAACTTCAATGTTTAATCCTTGATTATTTTGAAAGTCCGTTTAAAAGATTAATATGGCACTTTACTCCCAACTCATATAAATGAGCGTTTTCTCTTTAATGAGATTGTGGTCTTGTTTGAGTGTGTCGAATTATTTTGAAAATACTTGTTGTTGATTACTGAAAATATTGATTCATTGTGAAGACATCTTTTTCCTAATTTGAAATAGATTTTCTTATTTAGACAAATAATGCACTGAAAGTACACTTATTTCTTTGATTGCATGGATATGAAAATAATCCATTGCCGAGAATATTTAACTTACCACTATTAGTATCTCGGAAATCTGTCTTTCGACCGACATGCGTTTTATGATTGAAAAGGGGTTGCATGTCAGCAATAACACAAGCCATTGTCATGAGTCTTAAAACTGTTGAATGTTTCTGTTAGAGTAGCTCAATACGAAAAAATATATCTTTTCGTTGCTAAGGGAAAAATGACTGATGACGTGTATTTTCCTTTTACGATGGGCCGGGTTATGCACTAGAAATGTACATAAGCATTTTATTATATTATATATATATTTACAAGATGATGTTTGGTTTATTAATGGTCTTATGATAATATTCAAGCAGTTATGTTGTCAGAACCTCGTTCTGATGGAGTCAAACATCTATACCAATCTTCAGGATAAGATTAAAAATAAAATAACCCCGGACTAACGGAAGGGTTTCATAATTAAACAGCTAATGGTATTGTGTCTGACAAAATATAATTTTAATAATATCATTTTTAACATGTTCCTTTATGAAGTGAACGAGTATGGATGTGCTTTGTATGAGAATGTTGTACGGGGTTGCATGATATTGCTATGGCTGACTAAGAGTCGCAATACAACGATATTTTGTTGTAGTTGAAGCCATAATCTTGAAGCTGTGTCCTCATCCACATTACTTGATCACAACTTGCAGATAACACCACGTACTCTGCCTCTGCTGAAGACATTGCAGTGCAATTTTTTTTTTGACATCCAGTCTTACAGTTTTATCACCAAGGAACTGTATACTCAAGAGTGCTTTATTTTTCGAGTATCAAGGCATCCGGCCATGATCAGCGTATAAAATGCTGTTGGTTCAAAGCCGAATCCTCTTGGATACAGAGTCCCATGTTAAATTGGTACACCTATAGGTATTTAAAGATTTTTTAACCTCATTGAGGTGCTTTTGAGTTGGTGTGCTTGATACGTGCACATAGCCAATTACTGCTTGCACTAAGTCTGGTCTAATAGATGTCCAAGTAATGATTGTGACCGATTTTACTATGATAATTGATTGTGTCTACGGGGTTCTCCACTCAAATCTTAATCTTGTTTGGGTTTTGTAGCCAATGGTGTAAAATGGCGTGCCAATTGTCCATATTATGCTTTTTTTTAGAAATTTCTCAAGAGATACTTGGCTGATTGAATAAAATACCTTTTGGGGACTGGTGGATTGATTCCTAAAAAGAATTTATCTCCCCAATTAAGGCATTTCAATCTACTGTGTATTATGCTTTTCATTCTTTTGAATATTTAGGGTTTGTAGACCTAAACAATTATGTCATCAAGTAAATCTGCACAAGAGAATATTCTCCTGTATTTATATTGATAAATTTGGGTCAAATTGTACTTTAGATAAGCCTGTGGACATCAGGGAAGTTTGAAAAGTTCATATACCAGGCTCTTGGAGCTTGCTTTAATCATTACAAAAGCTTTCCTTTAGAAGGTTTGACTTTTTCTGGATGAGCTGGATCAACGACCCTTCCGGCTGAGCAACGTAAACCTCTTCCTCAGTGGACCATTAAGAAAAGCCGTTTTCACGTCCATTGAATAGGCTTTGTAAAAGACTTGTGTGCTGCATGGGCAACAATCTGAACTGTTCCAAGCGAGCAATGGTAGCAAATGATTCTTCAAATCAATACCCTCTTCTTAGGCTAACCTTTTTTACAAACCAAGTAGTGCTTTGTGCGGAATTACAGTCTGATCTTATCCTTATTGTTCTTCCATAACCATTTAGTTAATAACCATCTTGCCAAATGGTTTGTCGACGAAGTTCCCAGCCGTTTAGTGTCTGTCGAAAATGATGATGTTCATCCTTCGTTGCTTTGATTCCATGCAGAATCAGCCTTTGCCTCCTTAATGTTTTGGTTCAACAATACTCATAGTGAGCGCGAAAAAATACACATTTTAGGATCTGCGGCAAGCTGTCGTCTTTTTGAACTAGGGCTTGGTTGGATTTCCCCGAACTTGTTCTAATGGCTGATCTTTTTCTGGTTCTATCTGGATAATAATGGACTTTGTTGTTGTGAAATGAATGCACATCGTATTATCAATGTTGGTTGAGGAAGATCTCACAATTCTTGTACCCGTGTACCAAAAAGGAGTATTGATAATTAATCTTTTGAAATGATGGCATTCGGTGCTTGATTTTGTTGTTTTCCTCATGCTTGACCGTGTGTGGTTGGTAATATTCTTCAAGTAAAGGAAGTGAGAAATTACAACTTCGTTGTGAGAGTCTGTCTTCTCTGCTGTTAGGAAACAACATTTTGTCTTGGGGGCAGGGGTCAGAGTTGTCATTAATCTGACGCCTTTTGTCCTTGAGGAAACGAGGCCTTGAAGAGACATTTTCAACAGACTCTCTTGTCGTTGTGAGTCGAGGGTCTAGACATGTTGTATAGACATCATATCTTGAAGTATGGGTCCTGAACTGCTATGATTAGGGAGCCATGAATTGTGGCGAGTGGTCTGAACAAATGATTCAGAAACCATAAACTATCTTTGAGATAGTAGATCTCAACCATACGTTTGGACAGAATGGAGTTGGATTTTCTTTGGTCAAAGTAGCTCCAAAATGGCATTGTTTATAGTTGACTTTATGTTGAAATTGGGACGAGAAGGATCGCCATAATTTTTTACATTCTCTAATGAGTGATTTTTGTCAACTTAGTGTTGTATTAAACGTTGAATAAGATGATGCAATTTTATGGAAAATGACCCTTGTTCAATAGTTTTTCAAACTAGGTTTGACGAAATATTATGAAGGTGGGGATGGCATTTTTAATTATGCATTTTGATGTCCATGAATTTATTCTTCAACACCTTGATGAGTGACTTGAGATTGAATTTCCTGATTTGTTGGTGAAGTACTAGTAGATTGTTCATCTTGATCAATGGTAGTTGATGAAGGTGAACCAACTGGATCAACAGCTCTTGAAGCAACAATAGCTACCGGATCTGGGGAAACAGTTCGTGGTGGAAGATTATAGTACTCATTAAACAATGGTTACAACAGGATCTCATAGTCTTTCTTGGATGGTGGAACATATGGTGTTGGAGAAACTGAGATTTGCACGAGTCCTGAACTGATGTATCCAGGAGTCATCAAAGAAGGCGCAGGTCCTGAACTGATTTGCACAGGAGCCGTGACTTGACCATTTCAAGAACATGAAGGCTGTTATAGTGACGGATGTTGGTGGTGAAAGTTGTAATGAATGATTCTTGAAGGAGGAGATACTGGTTTAGGAGATGAGAGATCGATGACTGAAGTATCAGTAAAGGAACAGATGAAGAAACTTGTTGGATAGGAACAGTTGTGACAATGAGTTCAACTTTCGGTTTCCATAGTAGTTTTTCCTGGTTCATCTTTTACTTATATATTTCTTTAGGATCAGGCTTAGTTTCCTCATTATCATCCCCAACATTATCATCTCTGTCAAAATGTTCACTGACCACATCTGCTTCCCACTAAAGAATTAGCTTTTCCTCATCAGGAACCCCTGGCTTGGATCCAGTTCCTTCACTTGAGGCTCTAGAGATGACTGTGGACTCATCAGGAACCCTAGTATGGTTACCAGTTCCTTCATTTGCGCCTCCAGTTCCAGGTTGTCTCTTGCTCATTTTTTACTTTGCCTTGAGAGCTTTCATTATGTCAGAGCCGTTTTGTTCAGTTTAGTAGGAGTAAAAGAGTTTGAATACCTTGAGTTATTAGACGAAGATCAGAAGATTCTTCTTTGACATAATAAAGGATCTTCATGAAAGCAATACCAGACTGTCTTCTTTGTGTCAGGCTGGGTTCAGATTCAGCTATGCATAGGACTTGTGTAGTGATTGGATGATTATTTGAAGATATGCATCAGAGTGAGTTAACAACATTCATTCTTATGTCAGGATCTGCCATAGTTGAGGTAAGAGCTGGATGTAGTTTGGAAAGAGAAGCCATCAGGACTCCTGGTTTCTTTGAAACTTTGGTCATCATCTTTCGTTGGAGGTTGAGTGACCCAGAAGTGGCAGATTTGCAGCTTCTTCTCTTTGCTAACCTTACCCTGGTTTTTGAATCCAGCTGAAGCGCATTATAATCTTCATCGTCTTCATCATCTATCACTATCATGCTTTCTTTTGTGGGTCTTTAAACCATGACTGTAACTTACTTATCCATGGCATCTTCATCTGCTATTAAAGTCCTTATCCATGGCATCTTCATCTGCTATTAATGCTTCCATAAGAGCATGGTATAGATGGTAGTTGGCAGGATTTCTGTTTGCAGTCTTGTTCTTATTCATGTGTTTGAAGAGAGCACTCTTTAGATCAAATTCTTCAAGAGCAACTTTATCAGTTGACCTGATGGAGTAAGTTGACTCTTGTTTCTCCTCACCTTGTTCCTTTTTGATTCTGATAATCTCTTTCGGACTCTTTTCAGATTCTTGATTCTTGATAGACTCTGGGCCAGGCAGCACAGAGTATTTCTCGATTAAATCTGCAGTGTGTCGTTCAAGAATCCTAAGGAGAGCATCATCAAGTTTTGTTCCTAGATATTTATCAACAACCGTAGGAACTTGGGATTTAATTGAAGCCAAAACATCAGCAGAGTGATCAGTCTTCTTTACTTCAGACATCTCTTGCTCCAATCTTGCCACTCTTAGCTGAAGGGCGATGAATGGAGTGATCTCTGGGAGAGATGTGGTGATTGTTGTAGCTTCCGTGTTGATTGGTGGAGGTGTGACCTGCGAAGACGGTTTCGGAGATGAGATCTCAACGATGGGAGCTGTCACTGGAGGAGTTGACGTATCGGTTTTAGTCTCATCTGCAACATTAGTTTTCTCCTGATCATCTTCGGTTGGTTTGTCATTAAGAAATAGATCCCCATAAGTATCAGTGTCTTCCAGATTCTTCATGGACGACATAGACCCAGAGTGACTTTCTGGATTTTCTTCAATGACATGTTCGTCAGGTCTGAGTTTCAGGTTTTCATGAACCTTGGGGTAAGCTGTAGCGTAGAAGTCTTCGTCCATGTGCTCAGGGTTTGGTCCAGCAAGAGACACATGTTCTTTTCCAGAGTCTGATCCAGTCTGGTCTTCTTGCATGGGCTCAGGGTCTGGTCCAGCCAGAGGCTCATGTGCTTTTCCAGTGTCTGATCCAGCTTGGTCATCTCTGAACATGAATCACAAATCTTGACGACACTGTGGAAGACGTGACTTCACCTCGTTCTTTTTCAACTTTAGGAGCAGTGGCATCTGTTCCACTTTCTGTGCGCTCTGAATCAGTTGTTGAAGAAGATTCCTGAACCACTTTCTCTGATGTATCATCTTCAGGTTGAGAAGAGGGTCCAGTTGTCGAATCGTGAGGAGCCTAATAACGCTTTACAAGGATAAACTAATATGTGGTACGTTTCTTCTTCGACAGATCAACCAAGAAATGAGCAGCTTGTTCTTCGGTTACCTTGGCCTTACCCTTGCCCACTACTTCAGGTAGTTTGGGAATTGTTTCAGAAACTGGATCTCTGATTGCTACTCCTCCGACGGGTGGTTGACTTTTAGGCAAAAAGGAAGGATCCAAGCTAAGCTTAATTGCCTTTTCCAAGTAAGCATCAGTACCTCTACTTTCTCTCTTTTCTTGATGCTCATCTAGACTCATCTTCTTGGCCAGTTCGAGATCGGGATCATCACCTTCTCCTTGAGGTTCTGGTTGTTGGTGAGCTTCACCTTCTTCTTCGTCAACAAGTTGGAAAGAAGGCTTTCCTTTTTGAATTTTCTATGGAAGCTTACGCTTGGAAGGTTTCTTTGTCGGAGCAGGAGCTGGCTTGGATGGTTTGACTGGAGTAGTGGTTGTGGGCTTTTTGGGTGGAGCACGCTTTGTTGCAGGTTGCTCGCTTGCACTTTCTTGTGGGGTTTTCTTTGTATTCTTAGCAACCATTTCCAGATACTTAGGATAATACGAAGATTGTTGAATGGCTTCAGTAATCAAGGGATCGGGAATTGCCATTCCAAACACTTCAACAATCTCACCTTTTTGGGACAAACTTGAGATTTCCTAATAGAAAATCATCTCCAGTATATTGAACAGCAGAATCAGGACGTCGATGGATATTGTTATTGCTCGCCAAGTAGTAGATTATCACCTTAGAAAACCGTCCATAAGGAATGAGGAGAGGAGTTACTTTCTTCTTTGGGTCCTCCAGACTGGATTTTTGACTCGCCTTGTGTGAGAAAAATTCCTGGATCCCTTGAGTAAACTCTTCCCATAACAGCTCTGCATGATCAACATTAGTTTGAGTGACGATTCCCCACAGCATTTGCAGAACTGGGTGTCTGGGTTTGTCACTGCCAGAAGTCTTTCCTGTCAAGCACTGGTTGACTAAGGTTAGAATTGCTCTCCATGGTTGATACACATAATTCACCCGTATATTGGAAACAATTTCTACAGGTTCAGGATACCCCAGCTGATTAACAAAATCAATCACCGTGTTACCAGACGAAGGTAACTCAAACGGGTGAGCTGGGTCGACAGGAGTAATTTCTAATGCCTTTCTGAGAAGATCAGCACTTAGATCGAACCATTGTTCATCAACTTGACAACTATAAACCCCAATCTTCTCGTCATATTTCATTGTGTTCCAGAACTGTTACACGTAGATAGCAGGAATACTTGCTGAGGTAGTGAATGCTTGGAAGAAGTTGGTATTACTCAAGATGTTCACTGATATCTGAAAGATGGGGTTCTTTTGAATCTTTTGAGCATTGAAAAGAAGGTTGCTTTTCCCGATTATTAACCACTGAGAGCGAGGTACAATCTGCTCATCTGTTCTTGTCGGTGGTTGAGCGGGAACATTTTGTTCTGCCATCGTATTCTGCAAAAGAGTATTAACAAAGAAGACAAACATTGCAGAGAAATGATGTTAGAGAGAACGTTAGCTTTGATTAAAGTCATGTCATTCCACGATTGATTAAAACAGAGGTAACTCTGGTTTGATGAAAATCTACATATGAGGACACAGGATGCAGAATTATCCAACAGGATCAATTACTTGTTAACTAAGCCCGGATGGGAGTTAGAAAAGCAACTGGGTCATTCGAAGGGGCCTTGATAGATTATTGGGCTTAATGGGCCAAAATTATGAAACTTAGCCCAAACCGCCGCCAGGCAGAATGCCAACCCGCCGTTAGGAGAATCGAGCAAACCGCCGCGAGGAAGGCACTAAACCGCCGTGAATATTAGAATAAGATTAACCAACCCGCCGCTGAAAATAAAAATTCGAAAAGGGCGGGTTGAATTTTTTAATATATAAAAATATTCGACCAAACCGCCGAGAGACGGCGGTTTACCTGTTGGAATAAAATAATATAGAATTACGGCAACCCGCTGTGAATCAACCCGCCATTAGGCAACTCGCTGTGAATCAACCCGCCATTAGGCAACTCGCTGTGAATCAACCCGCCATTAGGCAACTCGCTGAGTAGATATATTACATGAACCAGCGGGTTGAATAATTTATTAAAAAATAATAAATTCAACCAAACCGCCGCGGTGCGGCGGTTTCCCTGAAAACATTAAAATAATAATAAAATAACCAACCCGCCACCTAGAATCATAAGCAACTCGCCATGAGGACTGATTACTTAAAATTCAAACCACGCACATCCTTTGGCAAAACTAAGCACATCCTAAGGCATTCCTAGGCTTTCCTACGCATCAGATACACATTACTACCATTCTTTCCATCAAACAAACTGACTTTTACTTTCTAAAAGTCAACCCGCCACCAAGAATCATAATCAAATCATTCAATATTGTTTGAGACAGTAATCCACACATCAAAACTTAGTAATCTATGCCTTATGAACAATTCCCAGCAACTAAATCACACATTACAACACTACATTGGCATTTTGATCTAAAACGACCTTAGAATCGTTCTTAAGACATACAGATGTTTGCGAACTGATTAAACACATATATCATAGTGATCACATCCCTATGCATCTTTCCCACAAAACACTTTCAATTTCCAAACAATATTTAAACATTTCGAAACCCTAGTCACTAAATCTAACTTTTCTACTCTTTTTAATATGTTTTAAATCGATTCCATTGATACACACATTGAATAAATGATATAGATTAAGGTTTGATAAATACCTTTGCAAGAAACACTGGAAATCAAAGATTTGAAACTTGTTCTTGGCAGCGAGTTGCGTATGAGTGTGTGTGTGTGTTTTTCGTTGACTGGATTTGATATGTTTGACCAAAACCAACTCGCCGCACCTTTTTATATCCTAAGTTAAGAAGTTGGCAGATTAAGTCCCTTAGGTTTCTATCTTTTTTTATTTTTTGTTTTAAGTATTTTTAAGGTTCTTCTAAGTTTAGACAATTGGCCGATTTTGTCCCTATAGGTTAATAAGGCTAGGAACCAAAAAGCAAATTGCATTTAAATCCCTAATCATTATAACTATAGATAACTTTGGTCCTTTGAGTTAAAATTAATTAACTCCCCTTCAAATATTATAATTACACTTTCATAGCATACAACACTCCTAAACAACCATGGAAGATCCTCCCAATTACTTCTTTTAGAACCTTGTGTGATGAAGCAAATTTTCACATTCACTTTCCCCCTCAAACAACGACCCGTTTTCTATTGAAAGAGCTGTAGTCGTTGATTGAGATGAAAAGTTCAGTTGAACAGCTCTACCATCACCATTTTTAACTATAATCCCATAAAGCATGGATATAAAGTAATCTATGCCCAGACATCAAACCGGGTTGCAATATGAAGTAATTGCAAGCCTTTTAGTAATTCCAAATGACTTAAAATATTTACTAAGTCCATTATTATTATTATTATTATTATTATTATTATATAGTATAAAATATAAATATATAATATATAAAAGCTATATATTATATATATATGTTAATACACCTATGTACAAAGGATCGCCAAGGCATATTCGTTACTCATCCTCTCCTTCTTGAAGACGACTGAAGTTTTCAGTGGTCAAAACTCATCATATGCCAGGCGTGGAAGAAGAATTCGAACCGTTCTCTTGTACTGCTTTGTGAAATGACTGCAGTTGATATTCGTTTCCACGAAGTAAGTCAACCACTCTATTTCCACTTGCTCGAGATGAAATGGTGACGTATTGTTGATAAGTCGTAAATTACACATATCTTTTACCTCTAAAAACGTGCTTAAATGACCAAAAAAAGACAAAAACTGCCAAATATATTGTTGTTTTTGCATTTGTATTTGCAGGAAGTGGATATCAACAAATAGACAGAAACCAAGCCAAATGAACAAAACAGAGCATGGAATGAAAAGACTGTGCAAAATCAAGGCCAAAGTCCCAAAAATGCCAAAGTCAGAGTCAATACTGAAAAATCAGACATTCAAACCGAGCCGTAACTAAGAATACTATTGGATGCAATCTTAACCCGTCTGATGGGCCGGGAAAGCCCAATAGTATAACTATGAAGACTGTGAAGACCAAATGGGCCCTCAATCAATTACAACAGCGCATTATTTGTGCAATTGGACAAGACAACTAGAAGACTTTGAAGGCCCGATCCCTAGCCCCAGTTACAAGCCAATCTCAGCCATGTGTACACACAAAAAAAAAAACGACAAACAAAACCTCCCTCCATAACCTTATTGGCTTTGGGAAACAGCCCAAATCTTTAAGTAACAATCAAACAACCCAACTAGAAACCTTATTGGGCCCAGACACACTCAATTGGGCCCAATACAAGCCCAACAAAAGCCCACAATCCTTTTTTATAAAACATAAGGACCAAAATGTAAATTTTAAAAACTTTGTTTTATAATTAAAAATGAAAAAAAATAAAGAAAAGGGGCCAAAAATGCCAAGTTTTGAAAGTTGTTTTATAAAGAAAACAAAAGAAATAAAACACAAGGCTAAAATTGCAATATCCAAAAATCCCTTTTACCCTTTTAGTTAATAAACAGCCTTGCCAAATTTGCAATTTTACCAAATCCTTTTATTCTTTTAAGTTATAAAACGGAGGGACCAAAAGTGACACTTTCTAAACTCTCTTTATAACTAAAATCGGCTAAAAAGAAAATGAAAAGAGATAGAAACATGGGGGACTATCTTTGCCTCTTCTCCAAACAACCTTTGAACCTAACCACACCACCCTCCCCACTTCCCCCCCAAAGACCCAAACCACCTCACCCACGGTTTCTCTTACAACACCCCATCCCTATCATACCTTCTCATTAATGCCCTAACCTAAAACCCACTCACCCCTGTCCATATCCTGCCATGTTTGCGCACCTAGGAAAACCCCAACCACAAAAGCTGAGGATGTAGATTCAAGTCGCACAAGGCAATCCCCGGGGCTGGGACTTGAGTAGGGGAAGACATTCTACACACCCCAACTCGCCCAATAAGCCGACCAATACAAAGTCATATGGACGAATGTTATAAATAGGAAGACGACCAAGCCGAGACACACAAAGCACCCACTTTTTAACCCTGTATTAATAGTTTATCTGTTTTTAATTAAGACTATTATATCAGCAATTCTGTCCTTCCGGTCTTTTTAAAGTTATGTTGAAAGTTTCTGATTTTAACTAAAACAGTAAAGAGTTTATTTCAATGTTTGCTATTACCACTGTCTACATTCAAAAAATCCCTTGCAAAACTTGTTAAACTTGTGTAAAAATGAGTTAAACCAGCTAAACATTGCTAGTACTTACCTTTCTCAGCCTTCCATTTATTAAAAATCATTAAAAAACGTTTTTTTTACAAATTTAAGGGGGTGTTTGGCATAGACTGCAAAATGGGTCATTTGGGGATTTTAATGGGTCATACCCACTCAGCCATCTTTGGCTGAGTGTGTGGGTCCTTATTAGCCAATTTAATCAAAACTTTTGTTTTAAAAAATAAGTTTTTAAGTCCCTTTTGATCTTTCTATCAAAAGCTATTAAGTCACATTTGTTAAAAAGCTTAAGCTGTGTTTAAACAGCTTATGCATCACCTATGATTTGTGGTATAACTTAGTCATAACCTACCCTTTCAAAATCCCACTTGCTCTGTTCATAACAATTGACCAAGTTTCGATTAAGTGTTTAAAATGCCATTAATTATGAAATCAGCCAAACTCACGCTCAAAAATCAGCAGGTTTTACGTGCAACATAATAGCTCAAATTTTGGACTTAAAGCTCTCTGTACCACCCTTTTAAATCTGTCAAGGTTTATTTGGGTAAAAGCTCATATGAGCTTAATTTCAAAAGCCCAAAAAAGCCCCCATTAAGCACCATTGTACCTCCCCTGGCTGAGCCACCAGGTGTCATCATCCCTCTTTTTCTAGCTATTGTCCATTATAGCCATTAGGACATTAGTACTTTTAATATATAGCTTAAAATAGGTAGTACCATTTTTAGGTGTTAGGCAGCTTAAATCCTTAAGATAGCTTATTTATATACGCTTATTTAGTGCTTAAATTTCACCTTTTTCTGTTTTCTTGAAACCTGCTAGTAAAGCAGATAAAATTCCAGCTTATCATAGGGCTTATTTTAGAGACCTTAGCTTATATTTAGGATACCCTTTCCCTAGTAGCTCATTCCCATAGTTTCTAGCTTATTTTGTAGCTTAAATCCCAAAAAGAAAAGAGAAATAAGCTGTTAAGCATTTTTAAGCCTGCTGTCAAAAAAGGCTTAAATTTCTGGCTTATTTAGTGAGATTCAGCACTAGTGCTTATTATGAAAAATGTTCCCTATAAGCTCCTCTAGAAGTTTTGGCTGTATTTGAGTTGTCTAATACGTAATATGGACCGCACCAAGCAATCGGTGGTCCACATCACAGGGACCATTTGTGTAATTTCCTCTTTTAAAGTTATAACTGTTAGTCCCTTAGTTAGTAGCGTGTTACTTCGTTAGTCCCTATTCCATTACACTGTTAGTCCTTTAATTTAACAGCCATTAGACTTTTAGTTAATTAAATAATTAATTTAGGTTTAAACTAATATTAATACTTTTATTTAAAACAGTAAAAATTTGGGCTTTTTTTTATATTTTTAGAAATGTTAACTTTTTCTCTTTTTTTAATTTCATTTTTTCAGAATTTTTTATAATACTTTAATTTTTGTCTTTTTCTATTTTCTTAGTTTTAATTAGTTTTTAAAATCTTAAAAAATTTCATAAAAATTCCAAAAAATTATAAAAAAATATATTTCCTTTTTTACCAAAATTTTCTTTTGTCATTTAGTGTCTAGGAAAAATATAAAATTTTAGTGTAGGCTAATTTTTCTTAAATTTCATTTTAGACCCTTTTTACCGGTGCGTTTTACCGTTATCTTTTTCGTTTAGCATTCAAGACACCTCCGTTTTAGTCTAGTTTTCTTTATTTTACAAATTAATAATGTAGAATTAAATTTTGAATTTTAATTTAATTTAGCATTTATTTTTCTTATTTTTAATATTTAGTTTCCCGATTCCTGATCTGTTCCCCGTATTTAGTTAGATTTTAATTTTTTAGGATTATCCTATAACTAATTTTGTTTCCCGTAATTTTTTAAGATCCCCATTTTCCTATATCTGTTTCCCCCCGTAGATTTAATTAGATTTTATTTAATTCATTTTAGTAGTTATAGTATACACAGAGTTCATATCATATATTCTCATCAGTCAATTTCTCTTTCAACAGGATATTTTCACTTGCCGCATCGTTGGGACATACGACCCGGGAATATCCTCATCCGAATCTTTTTATAATTGATTCTTACTTGTGTATCTTTTCCTTTGTGGAGTTTGGCAAACCCTTTGGCTTGTCAAGGGCATTCGGTAGAATCTGTATTAGGGTTCTATAAAAGTGTGTACTAATTCGCGAATCATTTTTAGCGCCGTTGCCTGGGAGGCATTTGCTACATTTATCCGACTTTGATCTGAACTTGTCTTATTAATTAGTATAATCATATAAAAAAAAAAAAAAAAAAAAAAAAAAAAAAAGAACACAAAAATATTTTTCCTTTATTTATTAATACATATCAAATAAAAAATTAAAAAACCAAAAAATCAAAAATATAAAAAAATTGTCCATAAAAAAAATAATAATTTCACTAAATTGGTAAAAAAACCAAAATATAAATTCTCAACTGAGTATTATCATAATAAAGTACCGGTGAACTAGCTGAGTTCCCCAATCGTACTAAAGCTTTTATAACTGCCTTCTGTGTCACTTAACGATATACGCGTCACCTCATTCTGATTAACAAACTATAAAGTGGGTATAAAAGGAGGTTTTACCTAGGAACTACAACCCAAAGGAGAAATAAGCTTCGCGCTATCAAACACCTCCCTCACATCTGTGCGGTTTTCATTGTGAGAGCTACCTGAAGTAAATTGATTATCAGTTTAAAAGTTGTCTATCTGATTTTGTCCAATGAATTATGTTGCTAATAAACCAAAAAAACCAAAAAAATAATCTTCTTTTCCCTCTTACTGTTTAAATTCTTTTCTGTCCCTCTTATTTGTTTAATTCTGAAGGAGTCATATCTCATTTTGTAATGTTAGGGTTGGACAACCACGATAACTCTTATTGTATGTCATGCACGTGCCAACAGTGCCGGTTGTCGTCTCATTGAGAGTTTGTCTTAGTTGTACTTATGAATGGAAAGATCAAATCGATTTTTCAACTCCTATACACTTTTGAATCAATCTCCAAGTTTCTCTCACCACCCCACACACTCTGAGCAATCTTGTGTGAATTATGCGGGAACATACCAATATGTCACTGCTGTACACCGTCAAAGCCAGTTTTTCTATCCAAGCAAATTACAGCCTTGATTTCCAATTCCCCCCGCCAAGATTTAGCATAATCTTCAACATCAAAGCTTTGCTTGTAAAATTTAGGGTCCCATGCGACTATTGAATGTCAACCGATGAGTCCAAAACTCTCTCAATTCTTTCGTTTTGAACAACATTCAAACCCCGCAATTTTCCGTCAATCAGCACCTCCAACCAACTGAGCATGGAAGCTTTGCAAGCCCAAGAGGACCCTAATGAATCGATTGAAAGCTTTTCTCAAAAAGTTTAATCGTATCTCTTTTGGGAAAACGCCAAAGGTTCTATTGAAAGCTGGGCAACTTTTTTGAAGTAAGAAGCACGCTCAATCTGAGGAAGTGCAAGAATTCTTAGCAAACTGTTCCAGATTGAAAATCATAAGTGACGAGCTATCTGAGTAACATCAATACTCCGACTTGAGGAATCGCCTCGTCGTCTACTGTGGATAATGAGATGAACGGAGACTATACCATTGCAACTCACACCCGAAACACCAACCAAAGAAGCCCGTTAACCTCTCCTAATTTGGGGACGAGCATCTTGACACTATTTTCGGCAACGAATTCGACGAATTCATAAATCTAGTGTCTAAGAACCTGTCCCAACCCCCAAATGAGTTCGAAGATTTTTTTCCGACGAAGATGTGATTTGCCTCCATATGATGATTCCTACAAAAATCATGATTTTACTTTCCTCCAACCCTCTCTACGATATCGATGAAAATTTTAACCTTAAGTGACGAGTCATTTTCCGAGAGGCAACATTCTCAAAAGAGAATTTTATCATTTTCCCCTCTAACCTCTCTTTGATCTTGATGAAGAAATAGCTTCGACTAAGGTAATCGAAATTTATGATGAGGTGACCTGGAAAGCATCCATTCAATTCCACCAAGGAATGATTCCTTTGATGCTGAATCGCTGATCTTGTAGAATCCGTGCTAAATCGAGACATTTCGATTGATTCTTCTCCTAAGATCGATTCTCTTTCCAATGAATTCGCCGGTGAATTCATCCTTCCTAAATCAATTCCACCAGAAATTGAGGAAGTTGAATTTGACACGGAAGGTGATATTCTATTTTTGGAAAGTTTGCTCTACGATAACTACACTTCTCCCCACTCGACCTCCTCGGAAGCTCTACAAGCCAATTCTAATGCTATCGAAATCTCTCCTCCATCTCATATCCCGTTGCGGATAATGATTCTCTTATGGAGGAGATTGACTTGTTGTGCTGATGACGATCATACCACCAGTATTGAGAGTGATGAGGTCGACATGCCGTAGATGGACGATACTTCTATTTCCCTTCCCGAGTTCGAATCATTTTATGTTGATTATCCCAATTCGGGAAATTCAACCATTGATGTGGTGGAAGACATCCCCGTTGATGTGCCTAATGTTTTACCCACCCATCCCATCCTGGAGCAAGATTTCATACCCACTAGTGAATTTTTCGCTTATGTTGTATGGATCTTTCTCCCCATTCTGCCTATCCGGTTATCCGCCCTTATCTTCTCTCCTGTGGGGATGAAGACACCATATTTGATCCCGGCATTTCAAAAGTATCATTCTTCTAGGCCGGATGTATCTCATCGGAGTGGAACTTTCATGAAATTCAATACTTATCGTAGTCACTTGAATGAAAGTCCGATGATAATTTTAATTTCCACTTGTTTCCTCAAGGATCCATAAATCCTTGTGATGGGTCAAGCATCGCGACCCTAAACAAGCAAGCATCGCGACCCTAAACAAGCGCTTCGTGGGAGGCACCCCATGCTTATCATAGCTTATCGTAGTAGTAGTAGTATGTAGTGTTAAATAAGTGTTTTGTGTTGTTGTGTAAGATAGCTTGTCTGTTCCATTACCCGTGTTTCCATGTTGTTGTTTATTGTCCAGGATTGCCCGGATTATGAAGACTCTCAGTTTTGTCATTCATCAAGAGTTCAAGCTCAGCTCCAATTGGAAATCCGATATCCTAATCTTATCGACTAACGTTTTATCTTTTGGCATACCTCATAAATGGCCTTAGGATTAATGTAAATACCCTTCAAACACGAGGTACGATGTTAGTTTCTAGTTTGGGGGTATCTTCCGATTGATTGTTCCATGCAGCATTTTTACCACGTAAAACCCTTTTCTACCAACCATGAATAACCAAAAAAATGAAAAAAATTTAAAAAAAATTTTCAAAAAATATAATAAGTGTTTTGGTCGTCAGTTTTTGCTTTTCTGTTTGGGTAGAAAATAAAATATTTTTGACGCTATGATCCGAGCGTAGTTGAGCCCAGCTAAGTTCCTTTACGCCAAGCTTTCACGATTCTATTGCTTTGAATTTTAAAAAATGTGAAGAACTAGAATGATAGAAGGTTAAATAAAGTTTATGCGCTACAGGTCAAATTCTTCAAAAAACTTATACGAGTAACTGTGGTTTTCTCTCCGTGAATTTCTAATCCACCTTAAAATCATACGTACTCAATATAATTCAACTAAGTTAATCGAATGTTTCAAGAAAAAGCTTCAAAGTTGTAACTGAGTTTCAAAGCGAGATTTTGTAGTGATTTAATAGATAAATGCCAAAGAAGCATGAATGAAAATGTGAATGCAAGGAATGCATGAATATTAAATTTATGCCAATGAAGCATGCAGTTGATATTATGGGAGCAAGTAAAAGATGGTGTCGTTATATCCCACTCCGCTAGCAACGAGGTGGGGTTTTCAAACTAAGACAGCTTTACTTCTAGAGAATTTGGTGTGTCGTTATATCTCACTTGGAAGAAATGTCTAGGTGAGGGTCAAAACTAAGACACCAATCCTTAGCCATAGTTAGAATAAGGTGTTGATTGTGATTGTCCACTACGCTAGAGCAACGGGGTGGGTTTTCAAACTAAAGAACAGCCGGTCGTAAATTGTTGTGAATATTACTGCTCCGTTAACCACGAGGTAGGGGTTCAAACTAAGCAACGCATTCCTAAGCTTTAAAGAACTTATGATTATGATGTTGAAAATGTTGCAAAAAGTTCTAAAGTTTAAATCTCGAATTCAAGATGATTCATCTTGAATTATGACTATGAAAATAAGTTGGCCTATGGTTAAATTAAAATGAGTACACACATTCAATCGTATATCCATGTTGGGAGTTGAAAATTCACAAGTCATAAGTATGAGGGCTTAACATATAGACTTATATCGACAATGATCTTGTTTAATTGCTTAGCTTGGAACTTGTGAAAAATCGAGGACGATGAATTTATCCGTAAGGACATCCGTAGATCACTCTACGGGCGCTTCTCATTCTATGATCCCAGTATTAATAAATAAAGAAAGTCAAACTTGTTAAAAAATGAGAAAATCCAAAAATATTAGTTGTAGTTAGTGTAAATTCAGAAAATGGTGAAAACGGGGCTTACATGTTTACTTCATAACATTGCGTGAGGACACGCAATACCTTAGTTTGGGGGATTTGATAAGTGCTTAATTACACATATCTTTTACCTCTAAAAACGAGCTTAAATGACCAAAAACAGACAAAAAACTGCCAAATATATGTTTGTTTTGCATTTGTATTGTGCAGGAAGTGGATATCAACAAAAAGACAGAAAACCAAGCCAAAATGACAAAACTGAGCATGGAATGGAAAAGACTGTGCAAAATCAAGGCCAAAGTCCAAAAATGCCAAAGTCAGAGTCAATACAGAAGAATCAGCAGTCAAACCGGAGCCGGAACTGAAGAATACTATTGGATGCAATCTTAACCCATCTGATGGGCCGGGAAAGCCCAATAGTATAACTATGAAGACTGTGAAGACCAAATGGGCCCTCAATCAATTTCAACAGCCCATTTGTGTGCAATTGACAAAGACTGTGAAGACTTTGAAGGCCCAATCCTAGCCCAGTTACAGCCAATCTCAGCCATTGTACACACAAAACCCACTTCATAACCTTATTGGGCTTGAAAAAGCCCAATAACCAAACCTGTACCTTATTGGGCCTTAAAAAGCCCAATAACATAAGCCTAAACCTTATTGGGCCCAGACACACTCAATTGGGCCCAATACAAGCCCAATGGGCCCAACACAAAACCCAAGCCCAAAACACCTTTTTTATAAAACACAAGGACCAAAATGTAAATTTTAAAAACTTTGTTTTATAATTAAAAATGAAAAAAATAAAGAAAAGGGGCCAAAAGTGCCATGTTTGAAAGATGTTTTTATAAAGAAAACAAAAGAAACCAAACACAAGGGCTGTTTTGCAATTCATTTAAACTAAAAGCAGCAGGGACCATTTTTGTAAATTCCCAAAAACCTTTTCAATTCTTTTCTTATAATACCACAAGGGCCAAACATGTCAATATCCAAACTCATTTATAACTGTTTTTGGGGCTAGAAAGAATGACAAGAGAAAGAAAGATGGAGGGCCATTAGTGCACCAT
>BQNB010081083.1:0-24365 GCA_026074375.1 Tanacetum coccineum
ATAGTGAGGTATGCTTCTTATTAGTTTAGTAACCCCAGTGAACAAAATGAAACTCTAGTTACTTAGGCGAACATTTTTGTAAACTTTAATAACCTCCGTATATATTAACCCTATTTTGAATTGTTGTTTGAATATGTGATGAAAATGGTGAAATGAGTTGTTATTTATAGTGTTAAACTATTTAAAATTTAAAAATTAATAAGTTTTTTTTTTTATATTAAAACAAATTTCGGCAGCTTTTTCATTCACGACCGTTGTCGTGCAGGCGACAATATTCGAATTAAATCTCCGGCGACCGACACCGCGACCGACCAGCCACTATGGTGGCGACCGAGTCGGTCAACCGAGCCATATTGGGCAGCCTAATAATAGAAGCAATCAAACAAAAGCTTTGTATCTTTTTCTTTTGCACAAAATCTATTACATCCAAATTGAGTGTCCAGCAGCTAGTTGAAATCTAGTTATGCCCTATGATTCATCTAAGACGTTTTATAGTAACCCCGTTTGTGGGTAAGTTTTCACGATCAACACAAAATCAAGAAAGTTATAAAACCGCGTGAGTCTGAAACACAAGAATCTGAACAAATGCGCATGTTTACACATCAGATACATAATACATTCTAGTAGTAATCAGAAACTTTAAATGCCAGAGGTAGTAAAGTAAATTGTAACACAAGTTATCGTCTACCTTTACATAGAATACACAGTGTTCTTAAAAAGCAGTACAGAGATGTTAATATGTTTTGGTTAATGTTACAAAAGGGGAGGCCACATAACTTATTCTTCTTCTGGTTCTTCCTCTTCTTGCAGAAGGTTTTCTCTGTTGTCGTGGGCCCAGAAACCACATACATCTATAAGCATACTTGCAACGGTTCCACCCTGTTTGCATGATAGCAAATCTGAAAGTGTGATTCTTAGAGGATCAGCTGCTTCACCATTATACAGATTTCGTCTCTCTGTCCATCTCTATGCATAATTCATAGTTTCCACCCTCGATCCACTTCTGGTGCACATCTCTGAATCGGATATAAGCAAAAAAAGCACAATTAGAAGCTTCTCACATGTTATTTGATAGCTTTGAAAGATACGGTGTTTGAAGGGCTCATTCGAAAAGTGTCTATATCTAGCATATGCTTTTTGCAAAATAGATGTGCTTTACAACTTGAAACTAAAGGTCGCAATGTTGACCCATCTACTTATATATATGGTCGATCTGGGTTATGTTTTATCTTCCAAAGTGTAACGTTTAATTTTGATAACCTTTCACATCACACTATTCAACGATACCATTTATTCATCGCTTCATTGCAATCATATCCAAAACAAAATTTATTGATATAAATTAGCGTTTTAAGTCGAACTGTACCCAACAAACAAGATACAAGTTTTTGACTTTTCACCCAACCCATCTAAGAAAGTACCAGTTTTGCCCAAACCAACCAATTTCCCAGCCCGTCTGACAGTATTACCTGCCCAATTTGCAACCTCTACTTGGAAGCAATACCCCTTTTAGGTCATATGTATCTCACAATAGAGGCTTGCGAACACAACTCATGTACCACAAACAGGAAAAGTAGAGATCTCATTGTTTTAGGAAGTGTATATCAGGCAAGATTTCATCTTTAAATGCTACCCTTCTTAACTTCCATTAAAACGATACAGAGCCTAACTGGAACTAAAAAAAACCTAAAAAATAGTTGAAAAATGTTACCTGAAAAGTGTGTGAATATCAGTTGTTGTAAGGAAACCCCTTCCGTTAAAATCTAGACATTTGAAGAAGTATTTTATACCCTCTGGACTATCTTTGTTCTCTAGAGCTAGAACAAAGTCGAGGAAACTCTCAAAGTCCATGTCCCACGCATTAGCATTTCCAGATTTGCCACGACGTAAATGCTCATCAAATGCTGTTAAGATATTTTTGGAGAAAATGAGAATCACAAGAGCATTATAAAAACACAAACTTATAATCTAATATGTACGTAATTCTCCAATAAAATATTAAGAATGTGCAGGTGTATATATAAATGAATATACATAGGAATCTTAAATTGATGATATAGTACGAATTTACTACATAAAAATCGCTGTACTTTTTCTATATACCTAAAACGAGTTTTATTATCGAATATAGTTTTTTACATATAATACAGATAAATTTGAATTTTGGACATAAAATTTACAGTTCAAGTTCAAAATATATTTCAATCCAAGCACACCTAAAAACATAACATGGAAGTCAGTTCTTACCCCTCTCAATAAATATATATGTGAGTGTCCCATCTGCATATTCTTGAAGTTCATGCTTGCTCAGAGTACCATTCATATCTTTATCAAGTGCAAGAAACACATCTGTACATAAACATGAGTAGCTTAGATTCTATATACTGCTAATACAATAAGTTCTAGCATCCAAAATATGGGCAATTATATAAGAAATAGGTATATACGCATATCACAGGCACTGAAGTTGCAGATTATTAATGCTCACCACATATACGCTGTGCAGATGTCCGGGAAAACCAGAGTATCAGTAACTTCTTCTTCGCTTTCCTATTATTATAACAACACAAAAAGATCCGATTGTTTCTGCATCAACAAACCATCACTTTAAGTACATTTTTTTATAACCTCACCAGAAGAGCTAAAATTAAGCAATTAATCATGAAAAATATACTATTTGAACAGGAAAGCTGAAATTTGATAAAGAAAAAGAACTCTCTAGGTCATTGGATTATAATTTATAATTTGGGCCTGGATACAATGCAAGTAAAACAGAAATGACAAAAGTGACAGCAGAAAATATGAATATGGTTACCTTTAGGAAACGGTACTTCGCCAACCTTTGGACTTTATGGCTGATGGAACCATCCTCGGGTTTCTGATAATATGAATATCACATAGGACAGTCAGAAACTAAAAAAACACAAACTCTTCTTTGGACAAAAGAGCTACGGTGAACATCATAACAAAGCTATTGTATATAGCTTATGGATATATACAGATAACATGTTCGTTTTTTGTACTTTTATTAGATGGTTTCTCAACATCATAATAAAGTTATTGTCTATTGCTTATGAATTAGTTGGCCAAAAGGCCGGAAATCATGGTTACCCAAAAATAAAATATATTTACATTTTGTCTATTGCTATTTTCAATGTACGCAAAAACACTCACCCCACCAAACTTTGCAACAGCAAACATGTATTACTTGATAATCGTAAGTTTGATTTTCGTCCACAAGTTCTATTAGTAAGAAGCATCTTAGGAATTCGATTAACAGCAAAACATTTTTATTAGGCTATATGTCAAGTAAAACGTTGTATTGTTCGGGTACAACAATGGTATTCATAGTATGACGTCACATTATGAAGCCATTGTTTGCTAAAGTTAACTGTCAAAATATTGTATACCAATCGTCATGGATACCTTCTTGTAGAAACTAGGGATGGTGCCAGCTTCAGCACTCTTTTGATGCTTCTCTTTTAATATATCAAGCAGTATTCTTTTTGTCTCAAGCTCTGCAAAACAAGATACACATACAAATTAGATTGCTACAAAACAAAACAACGCACAACATAAAGCCACAAGAACAGCGTTTAGAAGCAAAATATCCATGCTACGCACAGCCCATTTCCTTTTACACCCAAAAACTTTCCAATTGAAACATCAACCGCTCTTCATAAATAAATTTAAGGGCTGTTTATCTAAGCTCATTTGATGGGCTTATGAGCTTATTAAACTTTAGTTACCTCATTTTGACCTTATCATGAACTTAAGCTTAAATCTTACTTAAGTTCATAAACTCAAATGAATAAGCTTCTAAGCCATAAAAAAAATGCCCTTACGAGCTTTTCAAAATTTCAATAAGCTCATAAGCCCATCAAATAAGCTAAGACATATAACCCCATAGACATCAGCTCTAACAAACTACCCGTCCAAGTTTTGGTAACTACATAACGCTATGAATGAGCCTATAGTTGTTAGCAAAATGAAAGCACAATTCAACACGGTATTATTATCTAAACACAAACAACAGCCACTTCACAAACTAATTTAATCTTGTAATCTACATTCGTGCAACACCTTAATTATCCGTAAAACAACAATTCCCTCACTAACTAAAACTTAAACTCTATATATTCGCCTAATGTCACAATATCATTACTCCAAAACCCTTAGAAACGGGCGAAGAGCAACAATGTAACTAATTCCAAATCTTACATAAAATCACAATCACATTATTTAAATATTAATGAAAAAAATTGGGGGAAATGAAAATGAATGGATATATACCCATGAGAGTTTCGAAACCCACTTTCACCATCACTTGAACCACTATAAATCTTATTATCAAGCTTTACATTATAAAAATTGAATGAATGGATGAAACCCTAGAAATGAGTTGAAGGTAACTGTTTTTTTTTCACTGTGTGTGTGTTTTTGTGTGAGATTTGTAAGACGGAGATATAGCGGGTGTTTGGTTTGGTTTAAAATCTGGCAAAGTAAATTTGTTTGACTAGTTTTTATTTGGGTTAACTCCATATATATGTAACCAAATTACAAAAGGTTTAAATGTTAGGTATCGAACTTTGAAAAATACCATTATAAGGCACGAAACTTGTTATGACTTGTTAAAATAGGTAATATGACCGTTTTGAGTGCCACAGAAAAGACAACACACTTTTATCATTCACAATATGCAATATTACCCACCACTATATCTTTTTTCCCAACAGAAAAACAAATAAACACATGCTGAAAACATAACACATATAAGATTAGAAATTTCATAAGTTAACATCCAGAATCCTACATTAGCATAAAGTTTAATTCCTAAACAAAACACAAAGAAAGCTAACATTAAATACATGTCAAACTACCATGTCAGACTACCCAAAATACTGTCAGCTTTAACAACATTATGATCAGCTTCCATATCACACTTTTCTCTTCCCCTTTGCCTTGGCTGCACAACATTCAACTTTCCTGACACCAAATTTCTTCAAAATATCATCCCATGTGTGAACATTTGCTAGTCCAAGCACGGAATAAGGCTTTTGACTTTTGGATTGTGTTTCTAACAAACTGGTACATATTTAGCTTTAGAGTTTGGAGATTCAGATTCTTGAATGGTATCCTCATCACTGCTAGTTGCATTGTCTGTGGTATCTTTGTTTGTGCCCGGAAAATATGCATCCTCTTGATATACATCCGTGTTATATCCATACCATTTTAGCTATTGTATTGATGGCCCTTCAACAGGCACCCTTGGTATTAATGGCCCCTTATTAGACACTCTTTTGCTGTCTTCTGAGCTGTCTGAAAGCACAATAATTTCTGCCAAGAAAATTCAAAATAGTTAACAAACAAAGAAAACATGTTGAACTAAGAAACCCTTAAGGGTGCTAAGTCTGCATAGTCTGCTAATAAGCTAATCCCAAGCAGCCCTAAGTCTGCATAGTCTTCAATAAGCTAATCCCAATAAACCCTAACTCTGCATAGTCTGCAATAAGCTAATCCCAAGTAGCCCTAACTCTGCATAGTCTGCAATAAGCTAAACCAATAAACGCTTAAGTTTGCTAAGTCTATAAATAAGCTAAACCAATAAACCATAAGTCTGTTAAGTCTACTAATAAGCTAAACCAAGCAGCTCAAAGTCTACAAATAAGCTAAACCAAGCAGCCCTAAGTCTGCAAATAAGCTAATCCCAGCAGCCCTAAGTCTGCAAATAAGCTAATCCCAGCATCGGGAACTCCCTCACGATCTCCCCGAGGAGGTTAGCCCAATGAGCCGAGTGTTCACCGAGAGGCAACATCGTGCCGTTATCTTTCTACTCAAACCGGATCGGCTGCGGGCCTAATTCATCCGTGATCTTCCTTAACCCGAGGTTCAGGGTTTCCTTGCGGGTATTCATCCTGCCGGCTTTCTTGCCTCCCAAGTTGGGTTTTCAGGTGCCCTTGCCTACAAAATCAAGTGAGTGATAACGACATAAAAATTCAAGGCAAGCAAATTCAATATATCAAGTTTATGCTTATATTACAATAATCCAGAAATTCTTACCACTACCTCGGCAATCGCCGGCTGAATGATGTGGAGGGGGACGATCATCACCGCCACAGTCACCTCCGTGACCCCTTGCGACATCTGCTGACATCCGTACAAGTACAATTAGAATAAAATGTAGAAATTAATGAACAAAATAACAAAAGCATGCACACATCTAAATAAATATACACATTTAAATAATCCACAACAATTTTATTCATTCATTCAAATAAGTGTATTTTACAAGTTATAACTAAAGATCAATCTTCTTCTTCACTAGAATAAACAACAGCTACACCATCATCATCATCAACATTGACGAGGTCTTCATCATCAGAATATGTTAAATCATGAGGAAGGACGTCTTTATCATCAATAATATCATCGTCTTCATCAACATCAATGATATCTGGTGGTGCGTCAACATCGATTGATTGACCATCTATATGCAAAGTCACAATTTCCAAGTCATTCAAACTTGTAGTAAGTGCGAGATCAGATGAGTTGTCGACATGTATAACATCAGGGTCGTCCTCTACCATAATGACACCCCTGTTCGAAAACTTTTTATGATTTACATGTTCGACGGACCTTCCAAAACGAGATGGTTCGTATCGGCCATATCTTCAAGGTAGAAGCATTGTTTGACTTGTGTTGCGAGAATGTATTGATCGTTTTTAAATGACTCACCATTTGCCAAGATTTGTTGCTAGTGTCGAGGATTTGTTCAAGCTGACCATAATACATTTCTCCGTCATCACCAGGCGAACAAATTCCGCTGTTTTGAGTTGTGCGACGTTCATCGCGGCTGTGCACGACAAACCTCACACCATTGACTACGCAAGAGTTGACTGAGATTGGAGTCGGTGTTGGTCCACAAGCCAAAGTGAATAACTCGCTGCTTGCGCTAACACCTGGGTCTTTGTCTACGTGACGTTGATGGATCTATAAAGAAGATAGGATTAGATAGAGAACACAAAATATGATATCGTTATTTTTGCAGTTAAATACACACAATAAGTCTAAGTTTACCTACGACCCAAACCAGCCAGAGAATTCTTCTTTCATGTCTTTGTTAAGAAATTGACTGAAAAATATTCATGGTATTAGAATAAGTCGTCGAAAAGATAAGTTAAGAAAAAGAAGTTTCAAAATTAAAACGCGTACCTCTTGAACTTGACCCAGTACATGTCAATTTCAGGACTGTTGTGAAGTACATACCATATCACTTTCTTCAATTCTTGGTGATCAATACGAATAATCGACCGTAAACCAATCAATTTACATACTGATCTGAACACCTGAAACTGACATGTTGGAGGAGGACAATCCACATTACGGTCAGGACGATTAAATTTCGTGGTAACGTCCCAAAAATAATGAGAACTGAAAATGAATGCTTCTTCTGCAACATAACCCTCCGCAATCGAACCTTTCGGCTTAGCTTTATTTCGTACAAAATATTTTCGAACCTTCTCGAAAATAAATAGTGCTCGTGTGCAAGTGAACGGTGGAGATGGTGGTGGATTCTGTGGTGGTGGTGGTGAGTGACGTGGAGATTGTGGTGGATTCTGTGGTGGTGGTGAGTGGCGTGAAGTGGTGGTGGTGGTGGTTTTCTCAATCGCCAGCGTAAGAGAATGAAAATTTAAACTTTTTTTCTAAGTGTTAGTGGTAGCAGATATGCTTTTTACCCTTTTTAATACCCGACGACTTTCCCCGGCAACATGTCGCCGGAGAATGTTTTTACAAAAATAATTTATTTAGTTTTTTAATTATATAATTATTTGTTTATAATTTTATAATTATTTTTTTTAAATATATATATATATATTATTTATATATTTATTTTCGTTAAAAAATATGAATATATAAATACTAATAAAAAACATTACGGTTTCTCGGTTCGTTCCGGTCGGTTCGTATATAATTATTTGTTTATAATTATTTTTTTTTAAAATATATAATTATTATTTATATATTTATTTTCGTTAAAAAATATGATTATATAAATACTACTAAAAAAACATTACGGTTTCTCGGTTCATTCCGGTCGGGTCGGTCCGGTTTATCGGTTCATATATAATTATTTTTTTAGAAAATATATAATTATTATTTATATATATTTTTTCTTTAAATAATATGATTATATAAATATAATAAAAAAGCATTACGGTTTCTCGGTTCGTTCTGGTCGGGTCGGTCCGGTTTCTCGGTTCGTTCCGGTCGGTATGCTATGGTTATACATTAGATGTTCAACGGATAAGTCGATATGCTATGGTTATACATTAGATGTTCAACGGATGAGTCGATATGTTATCGTTGTACATTAGATGTTCAACGGATGAGTCAATATGATATGGTTATACATTAGATGTTCAACGGATGAGTCGATATGTTATCGTTATACATTAGATGTTCAACGGATGAGTCGATATGTTATCGTTGTATATTAAATGTTCAACGGATGAGTCGATATGGGTCCATAAAACCATCGCTCTCATATTGAACTTCTGGCCTGTAGCAACGTCTATAGTCTCGACACCTGGCTTTGCCCATAAATCCTTTAGGTCATCAATCAAAGGCCTCAAGTAAACATCAATGTCCTTGCCCAGGGATTTAGGGCCAGGAATTAACAACGTCAGCATGAAAGAACTCTCTTTCATACATAACCACGGAGGCAGATTGTATGTTGTCAGTATCACCGGCCACATGCTGTAAGACTGACTAAGGTTGTCGAAAGGATTGAAACCATCAGCAGCCAACCCTAATCGAACATTTCTTGGTTCTTTTACAAAATCTGGATACTTGGTGTCAAAATTCTTCCATGCTCTACCATCAACCGGGTGTTGCATCTTACCAGGCTCCATACACTTTCTAGTAGCATGCCAAGTCATTTCCTTTGCAGTGTGACTAAACTTGCACAAACGTTGTAGTCTAGGAATGATCGAAAAGTAACGCAACACCTTCTTAGGAACTTTCTTCCCCGGTGTGTTACTGTCTTTCCATCTACTCGTGTTACACACCGGACATAACTGCTTATCTTTGTGATATTCGCCCCGAAATAAGAAGCAATCGTTTACACAAGCATGTATCGACTCGTACCCTAACCCGATCATTTTAAATGTCGTCTTCGTTGCATAGTATGACGGTGGGAGCTTGTATCCTTTAGTGGTGGGAAATACATTTTGGAAAAAATCTAGCATTTCATTGAATATAGAATCAATCAATTTACCTTTAACCTTAAAATAGGTAAACTTTGCCATAAAGTCTAATCGAGTCACATAGTCACAACCCGGTTACAGCTCCTCGTTGGCATTCGTATATAACTCTTCAAACTCGTTACGTATAGCTTGAGTCGGTTCGTTACTTGTCTGACCAATATCTCCTTGAGTTGGCTTATTTTGTTCATTATTCGGAGGAATGTAGCTAAGATCATTAAGGCACGCTGTCATGTCACTCATCATCTGAGGTTGTGTTGTGTTATGTATTACTGGCGGAAGAACATTCGGTTCACCGTGGTTAGTCCATGTTTTATAACTTTGGTCCCACCCATTATTCGTAATGTGGCGTGGAAGGTCAGGGATGGAAACCCAAGATACATTACGACAAGACTTGCATGGACATTTTACATTTTCGAAACTATTCACTAATGGCTTGCAATGCTCGACAAATTTCTTAAGACCGGTAAAAAATGCTTTTTCATGATGCCCTAAACAGGTCCAACTATTATCAATTACCATAACTGCGTTTTAACGATACAATTAGTTATTATATGCACTTTATAAACATATTCAAACGAGGAATACGAGATGTTTTATTCACCTAGTGCAACTATGGAAGGCCAATCCTAACCACTCTTTGAAAGATTCGTCTCATAATATGAAGCATATAACCATTTACAATTTTGAAAAAATTTGGCATCTTTTCCCCTAAACCCAAAATGTGTTTTAAAGACATATTCGTAGGAGTAAAGGAGGAACCTGTCGAATATTCTCAAATAGTACACCAGTTATACGCATTCCATGAATCTAAATGAACAAAACATTTAAAAATCATCCCAAACAGGGATTTCCGAAATTAATTTCAATAAATTATATTCCGGACAGGGTTTTCTATAGGATGATGCAATTCAGACAGGATTTTCCCAAATTAATCACTAAAATCTTAAAACATTCCTAAAACATTCAATAAAATAAATACCAAAAACACAAATTTATATCAAATAACTTGTTTTAAACAACTTATCAAAATAAGCTGTTTACAGCCTATTCTCATCACCAAATAAAGCTTATTCCTAAAAAGAGTGTTTGGATTTGCATTTTACAATGTCAAGGAGTGTTTGGATTTGCATTTTACAGTGTCAAGGAGTGTTTGGATTTGCATTTTACACAAAGTAATAACTATAAACGTTCTCCGACGACATGTCTCCGGGGATACCAAAAGGATAAAAAAATTAGAACATACCTTCGGCTGTGGACTCGGCTAGTTCTCGCCCCTCGGCTCAGTCTCGGCTCGTTCTCGCCCTCGGTTCAATCTCAGCCGCCATCTCTTAACTACCAAAAAAAATTACAAATCTAAAATAAAATTCGTATGCTCAAAATTACAATCAAACCTTAATTATCAGATTGTAATTAACATAATTAAAAAAATTAAAATTAAAACTCAATTATCAATTAAACCTTTAATAAGCAAAAAACTAAAATTAAACACCACCACCTATTAGAGGGTTAGAATAAGAAGTAAAAGAATTATCATTTAGAGGGTTAAGGGAAGAATTATAGTTTAGAGGATGAGGAGGATTTCGTGTGCTCGTGAAAACGAGTGGTGGGTGAGATGTGGTGGTGTCGAGTGGTGGTGGGTACGGTGGTGAGAGGTGGTGGTGGGTGAGATGTGGTGGTGAGCTGTGATGGTGGTGGTGCTGCAAACAATCGCCGGTGGTGGAGTATTTTTGGTGTTTTGCCTTTTTTACAAAGTGTTTTACTCAGATCTGTTTTGATGACTTTTAAAATCCCCGGCGACATGTCGCCCGGGAATGTTTTTTAATAAAAAAAATTTTGTCGTTTAGCAAAAATGGCGTGTTACTGAAAATTTTCGAGGGACGTAGCAGTAACAAACCCCGGCGACATGTCGCCATAAAAAAAAAAAAAAGGGGGGGGGGGGGGGGTGGTAGAAGGGGGTGGGGAAAATGAGAATGTTTTTTTAATAAAAAATTATACCAGTTTTTTTTAATAATTAGTATTCAAAAAGATATTTAATATAATTTATGTTTTTATAAATAAATAATTTATAGAATAATAATTTTAAAACAAAAAATTATAATATTTTTATAAAATATATAATTATTTTTTAAAAAATATATAATTATTATTTATAATTATTTTTTATAAAATATATAATTATATAAATACTAATAAAAAATATTCCGGTTTCTCGGTTCGTTCCGGTCCGGTCGGTTTGGTTTCTCGGTTCGTTCCGGTCCAGTTGTCTCGGTCCGGTCCCGTTCGGTTTCGGTGTGTGTGTGTGTGTGTGTGTGTTTCTCAGTTCAGTTCGGTCTAATCAGTTTGGTTTCTCGGGTCAGTCTGGTACATTAGATGTTCAACGGATGATTCGATATGTTATCGTTGTACATTAGATGTTCAACGGACGAGTCGATATGTTATCATTGTACATTAGACGTTCAACGGACGAGTCGATATGTTATCGTTGTACATTAGATGTTCAATGGATGAGTCAAGATGTTATGGCTATACATTAGATGTTCAACGGACGAGTCGATATGTTATCGTTGTACATTAGATGTTCAACGGACGAGTCGATATGTTATCGTTGTATATTAGATGTTCAACGGACGAGTCGATATGTTATCGTTGTACAATTAGATTTTCAATGGAGATGGAGTCGATGTGTTGTCAATTGGTACATAGATTTCAACTGATGTCTCGATATGTCTACGTTGTAACATTAGATGTTCAACGGATGAGTCGATATGTTATCGTTATACATTAGATGTTCAACGGATGAGTCGATATGTTATCGTTGTACATTAGATGTTCAACGGATGAGTCGATATGTTATCGTTGTACATTAGATGTTCAACGGATGAGTCGATATGTTATCGTTATACATTAGATGTTCAACGGATGAGTCGAGATGGCATCGTTGTACATCAGATGTTCAACGGATGAGTCGAGATGTTATCGTTGTACATCAGATGTTTAACGGATGAGTCGATGTGTTATCATTCTACAACAAAAAGCGCCACGTACTCCCGCCAAGAACTCCCGCCAAGAACTCCAGTCAAGAACTCCCGCCAAGAACTCCCGCCAAGTACTCCCGCCAAATACTCCCTCCAAAACCTCTTTTTTACCATAAAAGCAGATCAAACTCTTACCATCACAACCACCAACAGATCAAACACACTCTTACCATCACAACCACCAACAGATCAAACTATTATTATGGTGTTGATGGTGCCATATGAAGCTTTTGCGTGTCCTTGTGGAGCCGGAGATGTAGTTCTGCGAGAATCGTATAAACCTAAAACCCGTGGTAAACTATACTATGCATGTCCACGATCAAAGGTGAACAATCACATGCTTTTTTTGTGTAATATACAAATAATGTGGTTAGTTGTTAAAAATTATTATCTTTACTCTTTAACAGCCTCGGCAAAACACTTTCGGATGTGAATTTTTTTTATGGAAAGAGGAACGAGTCCGTCTACTGGTTGGTTCTCCTGGAGCTTCAACGACTCCAATTTATTCTCCAGGATCTTCATCGACTCCAATTTATTCTCCAGGATCTTCAACACCTCCACGCTATTCTCCAGGAGCTTCAACACCTCAAAGCTATTCTCCGGGAACTTCAAGAAATGCAGAGTGCTCAAACTGCAAGCACTTGCTTGGAAAGATAACGGTACTCGAGGCAACAGTGGAAATGTATATGCATCCGGAGCAACACACACTTAATTCAGCTGCACTACTTCACGAAGTTTACAATGACATGGGAAAACTTGGTTTGGAGTAGTTTGTCATTTGGAATGTAATTCGTATGCTTTAAGTGTCTGTTTGTAAGTCTCGTATGATTATCAGTCTAATATGTTTAAGTGTCTGTTTGTAACTCACGCATGATTATCGGTCTAAGACCTCGCTTGTGTTAGTACAAGTGGTATGTATATTATTTAACTAAATGAATATTTGTTTTTGTATTACTTGACGAATGTGCATCTTGAAAAAGTATACGGTATATCATGTTCAACTATAGAAGGGTAGTGCATATCGTGATCGAACCGAGATAACGGAGTGTTTTTTTATATAGTTATTATTTATCAAATATGTAATTATAAATAATAATTAATATATTATTTATATATTTTATAAATAATAAACGACTATATTTAAGCAAATGATAATTAATATAGTTATTATTTATCAAATATATAATTATAAATAATAATAATCAACCTTTCCCCGGCGACATGTCGCCGGGGATCATTTATACATGCAAGCCCACCAAATACGAGCCCAAATTAAACTTATGATATACGAGCCCAAATCAAAATTTAAGCCCAGTGATTCCTTTCCCCGGCGACATGTCGCCGGGGATAATATTGGCAATTTTAAAAAAATAATAATTTAAACTAATGATTTTTGTGAAATTGGTCAACGAAGTCAACACATATTCCCCGGCGACATGTCGCCGGAGATAATCTAAACTATCGATGCACACCCCTAATGACCTTTCTTAATCTCGCTTAACATTCGTCAAACCTATCCCCGGCGACATGTCGCCGGGGAAAGTGTAGCGGGAAAATTTGCCGCTCATTTTTTTGGTAGTTTTTTGGGTCAAATCCTAACCGAAGTATCCCCGGCGACATGTCGCCGGGGATTTGTTTAGTCGAACTTTGATAAAATTTCTAGCAAAAGTAGTGCCACGTAGGACGCATTTTTGTCGTTTAGCGATGTTTCCCCAGCGACTTAAGTCGTCGGAGAAAAGTTCGTCGCCCGTTCTCTCATTTCTAGTAGTGTTTGTTGTTGATTTATATAGATCGGTTCTTCTTATAATTTCGGCGTCAATATAATTCACTTTTTACCCAAAAAAGAGTATTTTTTTTTTCACTCCAAAAAGTGTGAACATTTTTACATACAATTATATATCTTTAAAAACTATACACTTATAAATGTAACAGATTTGTACACATTTTAAAAAGCAACTAAACTATGGTTTTGTACACTTTTTGAAAGTGTGGACAATAAGTGTGTATAATGAACATTTTGTTGTAGTGTCAAGCCTATAATGTTTCAGGACATAAAGAGTTCAAAATCACAAGAGCTCCATGTTGTGATTGATCATCTTGTCGTTGAGTTGAAAATATATATGAGACTGATTCTACACACTTTCGAGAGGAAAATTTGCAAGAAAAACATCGATATAATTAAGATAATAGAAGAAATACAGAAATTTGATGCTTTGCTCTAGATTAAATGATGGCCTACGATCAATTATAAACAAGGTATTTCTCTCTAAAACCTTCTTTCTATCACTAAATATCTTGATCACTAACATCTCTTGATATTGTTTCAAGTGATCTAATCTCTTTTTCTCATCTCTTCCCTCTCATTCAAGTGCAAGAGAAGAACACTCGTATTCGCCAAGAAACAAAGTGTTGATTAGTGATCTCTCCTCCTTTCTTCTAAGTATCAAATCTCCATTGTAATTATCTTGTGTGTTTGTGTGATTCGGATATTGTGTAAATCCGATAGTGTAGATCTAGTGATCGTGTAGATTGGTTCTAGCTAAGATTAGAACTTGACATTTAGCTTAGTGTCGGAAAATAACATAAGCGACGTGTAAACGGTTTTCTCCGCCTGAAAGGAGCTTGTTGACATAGTGAAATCTCGAGTCGGATACTCGGGGAGTGGAGTAGGGCGAAGAAGAGCTTCGTAGCCGAACCACTATAAATCTTGGTGTCTTGGTTTGATCGTTCTTTCTCTTCTCTCTTTATATTGGTTATATATCTTGTATATTGTTTGTGTTGTCATTACACGTAGATAGATATATTGATTAGTTCATATTGTTGATTGATTGAACATTAACTCGAATCTAATAATTTTGGAAGTAAAATTTAAAATGGTAAATCAACTTGTAAACTATTCAAAGCCCCCTCCCCCCCTAGTTTCCACAAGCTTGTTAGCTTATATGTGTTAAATAAGCCGAAACTAAGTGTTTGGCTAAACTTATATGACTGGGCTTATGAGCTTATATAAAGGGGTTTTGGTAAGCTCAAACTTTGTGGCTTATGAGCAGTTTCCGCTCAGGGCCCCCAAAATTCACTAGATGGCCCAAAAGAGCTCCATGTTGTGATTGATCATCTTGCCGTTGAGTTGAAAATATATATATGAGACTGATTCTATAGAGACTTCCGAGAGGAAAAATTACAAGAAAAACATCGATATAATTAAGGAGTGTGGATTACATATTAAGATAATAGAAGAAATACATAAATGATGGTCTACGATAAATCATAAACAAGGTGTATTATACTTATAAAAAGGGAACGAAAATGACAGAGTTAGAAAATTTCAAAAAATCATTGCTAAAATAACATGTCTATGGAAGTTGGTTTTCTTATCAATTCATGAATATTATTTCAGTCTATGGGTTTGTTAGCTGTCTTTATCTTTATATAATAAAATAAGGAACTTTCATGGTCATCACTTCATGAAAAGACAATAGAGGTGTTAGGAACTTTACAAAACCATTAGCATCTAATGACACACTCTCAATGAATATATCCATTGATAATTGGCCAATTATCAACAACTATATTAAAGTCGTTCACACTAATATTATCTATAACATTCTAGAAAATGACAAAAAGAATGTTTCAGGCTGGCCCGTAGCTCTAACCCATTCACAACCTGCACATTTTTTCACCACTATAGTGTGCCATGTTTTTCCGTCAATGTTCTCAGCCTAGCAGTGAACATGCTTCTGGTAAGCTTTTTTCTATCAAAAGATGGAGTTGCTCGATTTGTTACAGCAAAGAAAAAAAAGATATGTTACAGCTCTTTTTTGTATGAGATTGCATTTCATCTCGTTAGAGTTATAACGGACTCCATTAGCTTAAAAATTCAAGTGTACTTCAATACTTCTAAACACATAATTCATAGCACTATCTTCCATATAACTAGTTTGTCTATACCATGGAGCAATAGTGAAGATCTGATTTATACAAATTATCTTATAACAACTAATATAACACCCGGTATATACTTGAATTGTTGAAAGGTGGGTGCATGTTTCTTATAACTAATTATGTATCCTCTGTTACTCGTTTCAACAATTATATATATATGATGCCATATGTTATTAAAGAGACAAGTGCTCATAGATCTTGTCGTTGAGAGAATTATATGTGACTGATTCTAAGGAGAGACTTTGAGTGGAAAAAAATACAAGAAGAAAATCGACTGAATTAAGGAGACTTGATTATCGGATGAAATAGAGAATTTCAGTGTGTAGTCTATGAATTATGTTTTCTTTTTAAATTTCATGGATAACATATGGACAGTTTTGATACATATGAAGTGATATAATTGTTATTGCAATTCTATTTCATTTTTATAGGTTTGATAGCTAGTCTCTCTCTTTATATAATAAAAAAAAGAAATTTCATCTTCATCACTTCATAAATGACAAATGAGCTGCTATACGAAAGATACAAAAACCCAAAAGCACATTTATAAATAAGTTTTGGTTTTGTGGTTTTCATACTTAATATCCCTTTATAGAAGTAATAATAAAATTACGCAACCTACTATATTGCATGGTTTTAAAAGATATGATTATACAAAAACAAAATGGAGTAAAGAATGAAACATACTAACATAGAACATTGTACGAAAAACACATTTATAAAAGATACCTTATATTTAGTCTTAACAAGTAATACTAGTTAATATCGTTGGTTTTTAATCGACATTAATACATAATTAAAAGTTTATTTCAAAACACCGTACGTACGTGTACAGATATTATAACTCGTGTATCTTACGGTATAATGTAACGCACTCTAAAGAAACACAATATTCCTTGTTTCGTTTGCATCTTCAAATAATAATAATTAAAAGCCATGTGAATATGAAATTAGTGGGTATCTTATTGGCCAGCTTTTGATTCGTAATGCTTTTTGGCTCCTTGCATTATTTCCTACTACCCGGCCTCTGGTGTGTCTATTTCATTGGCTGCTAATGGGTTCGGTTTGGTCTCATGTCTTTTGCTATTAATATATTTTATTGTCTTACAAAAAGAAGTAATATTAGTACTATTATATAACTATAATGAAAGAGCAGAAACTGTTCACGAATGAACCGTAAAAATTTATTAAAAAAGGCAATTCTTACGACTCCCGATGAAAATAAAAAAATAATAATTTTTTTTTCCAAAACTCACCCTCAAGTTTTCTAAAAGTTACAAAATTGACCTTCAACTTTTATCTATTTACGATTTTTTTATATAACAAACTTTATTTATCAAATATGGAACGCATATCTATCGATTCATTCGGAAAAAAATGTCGTTGAAAAGAGCGTCAAATTGCGAACAAAACGAGACAAATATTGCAATGCTTCTGACACGCCTACGATTTTATAAAAAATGTTGAAATTTAATATAAAATTTTAAAATATTTACAAAACGCACCCTCAAGTTTGCTAAAACCGACCTTCAACTTTTACCTATTTATGACTTTTTTATATAACAAACTTTATTTATCAAATATAGAACGCATATCTATCGAATCATTAGGAAAAAAATGTCACTGAAAATATCGTCAAATTGCGAACAAAACGAGCCCAATAATGCAATTCTTCTACCATGCGCACGATTTTATAAAAAAATGTTCGAACTTTAATGTATATTTTTAAAATATTTACGGAAATAGTCTTTGAAGTTATCTGTTCATTGTAAGGAGAGTCTCAATGACTGACAAATAGTAATTGGCGTTATCGATCCGTTGCCAAAATAGTCTTGCGCGCTCCGCGGCAACGCGCGGGGCACGACCCTCGTATATATTAAAACCCAGAAACTATTCATCCAATTAGCTATTAAATATTCAACATCACACGATACGCAATATTGGATTTTAATATAAAAAATAAACTTACAAAACACACCCTCATACTATTTAAAATGTTACTTAAACAACCTTAAACTTTTACCCATTTACGACTTTTTTATATAATATACTTTATTTATCAAATATAGAGCGTATATCTATCGATTTATTCGTAAAAAAATATGTCATTGAAAAGATCATCGAATTGCGAACAAAATGAGCCAAATATTGCAATATTTCGGACATACCTATGCTTTTATTAAAAATGTTGAAGTTTAATATATATTTTTAAGAAACTTATAGAAATAGTCCCTGAAGTTATCGATTAATTGCAAGGTTGACAAACAGTACCTGAGGTTATCCGTCATTTGCAAAATTAGTCTCGCGCGCTACGCGGCGATGCGCGGGTTACGAACCTCGTTACTAATAGAATCAGAGCTTTTAGTCACGAAACACTTTTAGCCACGACTAAAGTCGTGGTTGAATGTGACAAAATCAAAGTTATAAATAGCGTGAGGCGTGGTGAGTCCTGACATTTTTTAAGGCGTGACTTAAAGCGGCAAAAAATATGAAAATATTTATAAGTTTATATATTTATATCATATTTTAAATATATTGAGTTTAAAAAAAAGTGTCATACATAAAGAATAAGTCAAGAAACTATATATTGTTTGTTTCTGTATGACAGTAGTTTATTAGAGGTCATGCTTAGTTGCATTATTTCTTTCCCTTTGGTACATATTTTTTTTTTTTTTGAACGGCAAAGATGGAATATATATAAAAAAAGAGACTAGCAAGACGCTAGAAACTTAAAGTACAATAGAGTCAACAAAGAGAAATACATAACATCAAAAAATGGTAAAATCCCGAGACTTTAACTGCGAGGGAATCAAAAGGGATGAAAAAACTTTTGACACGAAGGCCGACGGATCGGTTTTCACTTCGGCAAAAGAAAAACCCCCCATCCCGGAGGCCGAGCCACCGGTTTTCACTTCGGGATGGATTTTGATGAAACCCCAAACAAGTCCCGAGAGAATGAAGAATGATAGAACAAATCTCAAAACCGACGAAGATGCCAAACGAAAAAACCTTGGCGTACAGGTACGCCAACCCAGCGAACTTGAACGCCAGCTTCAGGAAAAAACCAAAAGCAGCTCTAACCATTGCCATTACGCGTGATCGAAAGGGGATACATAAGCCAGTCATTCCAAGATATATACTTTTCATATGGTCACTATTGGATGATAGCCTCGAAATGAATGAGAAACGAATCATTATCGAATAGATCGCTTTTTTCCTCAACGGTTGAGAGCTAAACGTGACGCTATTTCGGTATCTCCAAAGCCACCAAAGAACCGAAGTAGTAATAACATAGAACCTGTGTTTTTTTCTCTTGAATGCATGCCAAGAAAAATGATTCCAATCATTGAAAGGAATCCCAGGAAGAAGCTTGAATAAGAGGAGGAATATCAAACACTCATCATAAACGAGCTTTCACTTTATACGGTAGCAATGTCCAAATCGAAGAAATAACATGATTAGCAGATTCAACATTGGCATTGCAAGAAGGACAAGAAGTTCGGGCCGGAATATCCATACCCGCGAAGAGAGATTCAATCTATGAGGGAGTTCGGTCAAGGAAAAGCCTCCACATAAAACAATTGACTTTCGGGGGAATAGATTTATACAAGTAGTTGTAATGAGCAAGAGTGGGAAAGGATATTTTGGTCAATCCTATAACGAGCATCCTTAACGGTAAAAGTACCATTAGGACCAAGACTCCAAGTACAAAAAGTTATCTTCATGGGACTTCAATATTTAGTTGACGATTTCATTTACTCATGTCACATAAATAGGCAAGATTCTAACACCAAGATTGGTCCGAGACTAATTCTAGACATTGACCATTATTAATACGGTCAATGATAAGACAAGCTATTGTCTTGTATCAAGATGATAGTCGATTGTACCTTGCATAAAAAAAAAGGGAGTCTCGACGCTACCCAAATATCTTTCCAAAATCGAATACGAGTGCCACACCCTGCTTTAAAACGAAAAGTGTTAGATAAGATAATACCTTTCGAGTGAAGAAAATTGGAGGTTCCAACAATGTTAGCCCAAATGCCCTTGAAGCTACAACCATTTGTATCGAAACCTCCTTCTTGACCATGATAAGCTTTGATGACCTGAACCCAAGTGGCGTTTTGGGGAAGAATGTAACCTTCCTAGCATTTTTGAAGAAGAGCAAGGTTGAGAAGTGTTAAAGAATGCCAATGTTTTACCTTTTTATCGAAGAGATTTAAGAATAATTGGCTCCATTTGACCAAGCCATTTTGTTTTTATCTTTATACACCCCAAAAAATTTTAGCACCGAATTCTTTACAGGTTTGAAGGACCGATTCGGGTGCTCTAAAAATCGATAGATAAGTAGATACCATGACTACCAAAGCACAGACTTGATAAGAGTAGTCGACCCCCAAATCGACAAGAAGTTAGATTTCCAAGAGGAAAGCCTCATTATGAAAACGCATCAACAAGCGTTCTTCCAGCTAGCAATAGGACTTCATATTGGAACCAATGGGAGTCCAACGGTATAAATTGAAAGGGACATCACTGCCAGATACAATCCTGGCATTGTAGCCATACTTAAAAAACTTCATCTTTATTAACCCCAATACCATAAATATTAGACTTGTGAATATTAATCTTGAGACCCGAGGCTAGATAGAAAACATGGAGAACACGAATGATATTATCCATGTCTTTAGCATTCCAATCTGTAGTAATGATCACATCATCTGCATAAATGACATTATCCCTTTGGTACATATTAATCGCGATTAAGAAAATCTCAAGAAAGCTTTTCATGTTATTATCTTTATCATATCATCTTCATATCTCCGTGTGCATTTTTTTTTAAATCACTAGCATTGATATTCATTGGTTTGTTTGTGTGATCTCTATTTGAATTTTTAAAAGTCAGGTGTTCATATTGTTTATTGACATTTCATAGTAGTTGCTGGGAAGTTTCCCATCATGCTTAGAGCACTCGGTGTAGTAACGCCGGCAACGGCGTTGGCCGGCGTTGTCCGGCGTTACTACACCCCACCACCGCGTTGCCCAACGGCGTTGGGCTCGGCGTTGGCCGGCCAACGCGCGTTGGGGTGGTTTTAAAAAAAAAATTATTTTACCCTCCTAACGGCTAGTAGTAAATTTTTTATGTTGAATGTCAATTTTCAAAAGTTCAACGCCGCGTAACGACTAGTAATTATAAAAAAATAATAATAAATTTTTTCATTTTACCCCCTAAAAACAGGTTAATCTTTTTTAAAAAAAATTCATTTTTACTCCCATCACTCAACTCACTATTTATTAAAACATTACAAATACCAACAATCTCATTTTGGTATCGGGTTTTGAACGAGTTCAATTCAAAAAAAATTCAAAACCGTACGAAGGATATGTTGACTAGTAAATGACATATGTTGAATGTCAATTGTCAAAAGTTCAACGCCGCGTACAAAAGGGGCACATAACGTTTGGGGAAAAAAAATGTGGCGAAAACGATGTGGGATTATTGAAACGGGCTCTATAGTATTTATCGGTGACGAGCATAGGGGGCCACGTTTTTCGTCAAGAAGATGCTTGGGGGCCGTTTTGAGATTCCACCCCGAATTGGGACGCACCGCGAAAAGTTGACTTAACCGGAGGACGTCCCGGGGTCTTGCCAGGAGTATTATCTCGGTAACGATGCTACGACCACGTACGCCCGGCTCTAACAAAGGCCCGACAAGAAAATCAAATCCGAACGCAACGGCAGAGCTCCGGTGTGAGAAAGTAGCGCGTGGCCAATTCGCGGGAGCTATTGGTGCAGAGCTTCGTCTGAAACGGTGGCAAGCCGGCCCCCGAAAGGGCTTTCGAAGCTCAAGCGAGATAAAGACCGCACACTATTGGGTTGGAGAGTTTGAGGGTATTCTAGCTACAGCACCAAGGATATTGACGAAGACGACGCCGATTGGATCAAGAAGCAAAAAAATTGATCAAAAACAAAATGAAAAATGATGTGGTGTGACTGAGGACGACGAAGACGACAGACGATAGTTTTTTTTAATTTCGTAATGTATTTTTTTTTCGTAATGTTTTTTATTTCGTAATGTATTTTTTTTTTAATTTCGTAATGTGTTTTTTTTAATGTAATTTGTATGTTTAATTATGAATGAAATAGTTAGTTTGTTAAGATAATGAAATAATTGTTTAGGGGTTTTTATGAAAATAAAGAGGTGAGTGGTGTTATTTGGTGTTATGATTAAAGTAGTTGTGTTGGTGTTGGTGTTGGTGTTATGCTGATGTGACGCTGATGTGTCACCTAAAAAATAGTGTTACCGTGTTACGACACCTGAGGCTCTTAGTTTTCCACTTGTGGGGTATTTATGTTTCAGTTGCTGTGTAATGTTAATGGTCAAAAAGTGAATAGTCTACTACACGTACGATTAATAATGCAACCCCACACGCTTATCCACATCTTCAATATATATACAAACACAAATCGAACAGATTTATGTATACCACCCACACACTCCTTCGCTTCTTTTTTGTAACAACCCACCTACCTTGATGTTACAAACAGATACATACATTGATGTCTTCAGTCAATCATGATGACCTTGCTAATCCCCCTTGAACATATACTATCCGCCACCAACAACTTTGATGACAAAAATGTCGTCGGCCCAAATGAATTTGCAAACTATTACGAAGGACAGCTCTTGTTGTCCGGTGAGTTAATTAACATCTTAGCTGAGAGGTTAAATAAAGAATGGTTTGATGGAGACCAACAGTTTTGGACGGAGGTTTCATTGCTTTCTTCTCTCAAGCATAAAAATTTGGTTTCTCTTGTTGGGTTTTGTGATGATAATGACGAGAAGGTCATCATTTACAAGAATGAGACCAGAGCAAGTCTCAGCAACTATCTAAGTGACTCGATGTTGCTGACATGGGTGCGAAGATTGGAGATATCTATCGGTATTGCGCAAGCATTGAGCTACATCCATTATGACGAGTCACGTGATTTTAGCATAATACACCGCAACATCGACAGTGGATCGGTTTATTTAAATGATGACTGGGAACCCAAGTTAGGTGATTTTATAGGTTCCATGAAGATCAAAGCATCTGAAAGGCACCTGTATTGTCCAAAACTGATAAAAAGTATTACTGTAGGGTATGGGTCATTGCAGACCCGCGCCAACAGGTATACCGAGAGACAAAAGGTGAACACAAGTCGGCAGTATCTACTCCTTGTGGGATCGTAATGTTTTGAACTCTCTTCTCGATGGGCTAGCGAGAGCCAGTTAGAGAAATCTAAGGACGACAAGATAATAAGTTACTTGGTTCAATTGCGTCTACATATAGGGAGAAGAAACTCCATGAAATAATTGATTGGGATCTATGGAAACAAATGGACACTGAATCATTCAACATTTTCGCTGAAACGGCGTATGACTGCTTGAATGAAGAACGATCTCAACGCCCAAATATAGATGAGATTGTCCCAAAGCTAGAGAAGGCTTTGAAACTCGCATGCGAAAACAGACCTGTAAGACCTCTCTTCTTTTCTCTTCCATCTTTCTATCATAATTTATGCGAGTATTTAGTCAACTGTAAGACCTAGTTTTGCACGCATACATCAACGATCAAATTTGTTACCATACATATAAAAATTACTCCATACATTTTGTCAACTACAAAAGTTTTAGGGGCAACAATATGCAATAGATGGTACTGTAATATTTTATTGCCGGTCGGCTAATGTTTATTTTTAGAAAAGTGATGTTGGCATAACATGCATACCTAAATATAGTACTCCCTCCGTCCCATATTAAGTGTCCATTTTTGACTTTTTGAATTTTTTTTTCATAAACTTTGACCGTAAATATTTTTCTTTATGTTATATAATGCTTACTGAAAATTATATCAATGAAAAATACATTCGAAACTCTATCCATTCATATATTTTGCATTGAGTATCATATAACATAAGAAGAAATAATTAAGGTCAAAGTTGAAGAAAAAAGACTTTAAAAAGTCAAAAATGGACACTTAATATGGGACGGAGGGAGTATATGTTTTAAATGGAAGAATGTTATCAACATTGCCAAATCATATTTTAAGAACATCATTACGATTTGGTTAATTAGTCTAA
>BQNB010081084.1:10182-21035 GCA_026074375.1 Tanacetum coccineum
TATTCTCTCACTCTTTCTCGTTCATCTCTAATATCCGCTTCAATTCCATCTCGCACCAGTTGATTGGCGGCCTCTTGGGTCAAAAGAGGTGGAGGGTTGGTTTGGGATCTTCTTTTTGGAGGCATAGCTCTGACACAACACGAGGAAAATCATAGTGAGTACTCATACAATTATATGACTATAATGTGTACAAATAGCTTGATCACAACATGAATTCAATAATCAACATTATATAAAGAAATCACAACACAGCAAGTAAAGATCAAAAATAGTCATTTGCTATTCATCACATGATAATACTGTTGCTGCCAAAGATATCCATACATAAGTAACGTAATACCAAATCAATTCAACAAATATGTATGCTATAGTGTTTATGCGAGGCACTACTTAAATGTATTCAGCCTAACTATTCCAAACATCCAATCAATTTCTAGTTGTATAGTGTGGCACAAACACTTAGTACTATACACCCTTATACGGGGAGTGAGGAGGGGCTAATCTCCTAATAGCGCTATCCATAAGTACTAACGTCTCACTCCCGATGAGGGGGGTAATGAGTTAAAAGTAGTAGCGGGTTCCAAGCTTACAACAACATACATGCCAAGTTCAAGTTCAACATGTTTCCAAAGTTCAACAAGTTCAAATTAAGTTTCATACGTTCAAAACAAGTTCAAGTTCAAATGTGCTCAAAAGATTAATTACTTCAAAGTAAGAGTATAAAAACGACACATCATGCTTTCCACCTCAAAACATTTAAAACATGTATGAAAAAGGGGATGTTAGAAACTCACCTTAGAAGTTTGAATGATAATAGGACTTCTCAACAAACCACACTAAGTAGGCAACCCAAACGAATACGCAACCTAAGGCAAGTAAATATACCTAATTAGATCCTATATGATATGCTCGGAAAATGTTAAGGTTCATTTGTTATGCCTTGTATTCACATTTGTTTCCAAAGTCACTTTTATTACAAAACGTAATTACAACAATTTGACCCAAATTTCCTGACACTTTAAGTATTCATTTGACCAAGTTAACCAAAGCTTCTAGTTAAGCTAATTCTCCAAGTTAAAATTCCATGTTTTAAGTGTGTCCATGAATTTTCCCAAAATTTATTAAGGACTTATACTCGACTCTAAAAAACGGCCAAATCTGGGCGTACCAAAGTATTTTAATGATCAGAGGGTCTAAATCAAGGTTATATGAGTTAGAACAATGGGAGGCTCTAAATAACCCATACAAGTGTCTCACATATCAGTTTCAATGATAGATTCATCGTGGTTTATGATTTATGATCAATTTAGTACATGGGTTGAAAAGAGATTTTTGGGTAGTTTTGACACTTTACACCATTTTGCAATTTTGACTAACTAAACGACCTCATATTTTAAAAAGGGTTATATTTCTGGTAACTAGACTCAAATCACTTGAATCTAGGCTCTTGAATCATGTCAAAATATTTATTTATCATCAACTTATGCTCAAATCAATATGACCCAAAAACAAAATAGGGGTTATTTGAAAAATAGCTTTGACTAAATCAAGTCAAACCAATAACCCAACATGCAAAAATGACCCAATCAACTCCCACAATCATATTATACAAGTCTTAATATCCATATCATCCAAAAATCTCAGTAGGTTCATGGATCTAAAGCTCTTTTACACATAAACTTACAAGATGTGCCAAAATTTTTGAAAATCAAAGACTTTATGTTACTTGTCTTGCATAGATCTTGTAGCAAAAATAAAAATAAAGTTTTTGTACATTATCATCATACATTCAAGAGTGTTCTTCAAGAAATACTTTACATACAAAGGTTTTTTACAAAGTATGCATATATACATGCAAAGAAAATCTATTTTTTTAAAGAGTTTTGGTACAAAAAGACATGCATGTCATCTTGCAGCATAATTTTTTTACTTTGTTCTTGCGTCTTAGAAGATGAACTGATGGTTTGTTATGGTGTGTGAATGTCGGTGTCCGGCAGCAGGTTAGAAGACACAAGGAGGAGAAAAATTATTGTTTTTGCTAGATCCTAGACAATGATGTAAATGTTATTATGTTTTGTTTATATAGAGATAGGATGATGGTTTATGGTATTGCATGCAATTCATGGGGTGAGTGGGGGTGGGGATGGTAGGCCCACATTTAAGACACGGGAAAAAGGAGGTTTTATGTTTTTTTATTAATTTGATAGTGTAAGTATTATTCAAAAGGTGTAAGTTAATTTGTATAAATTGGGTACAATCGGTAAATACGTAAAACGTTGTAAGAACGTAACTTTTGGGATAGTTTATAATTTTGTTAAATTATGTTCTCCCATGTATTTTTACATTGTTATAATGTTATTTTAGTATATCATTGGTCGTTAGGACTGTTAACTAGGATCGTTAGGTCAAAGGTGCGATCGTATAACTAGGGTTTCTAGGAAAATAAGCGTTAAACGCTAAAAATAGTATGACCATATAAAAATGACTCCATAAATAATTAGAAGAGTCAATAGTCATATGTTTGCTTTCGGTTACTGACCTTGAAAATTGACGGATGTCATAGTTTTCCCCTGTTAAAGGGAATTTCGTCCCGAAATTTCAGTTGCTCGTCCTAAGTCGTAGCGCGCGAACAGTTGTGGGTACTTGCGCTTCATCTCGTCTTCTCGTTCCCAAGTAAATTCTGGTCCTCGTCGGGAGTTCCAACGAACTTTTACAATAGGAATCCAGCTTCGTTTGAGCTTCTTGACCTCACGGTCCATAATTTCAATAGGTTCTTCAACAAATCGTAGTTTGCCGTCGATCCTGATTTCTTCTGGCGGTACGTGCAAGTTTAGGCATTTCTTTAGGTTTGACACGTGGAACGTGTCATGAATGCCTACAAGTTCTTGCGGTAGACGCAAACGATAAGCAATAGGACCCACTCGCTCGACAACCTCGAACGGTCCTACATATCTTGGTGAAAGCTTGCTTCTCTTACCGAAACGTACCATGCCTTTCCAAGGCGACACTTTTAGTAGTACTTTATTACCGACAATGAACTCTAATGTCTTTCGTCGCTTGTCGGTATAACTCTTATGGGGATCTCGTACAGCCTTTAATCTTTCCCTGATTTGCACAATCTTATTAGTAGTCTCCGGGATAATCTCCGGTCCAATTAGCTTGCTTTCTCCTACATCTGCCCAATCTATGGGCGTTCGACACTTCATTCCATACGATGCTTTAAAAGGAGCACATTTCACGCTCGAATGGTAACTGTTGTTGTATGAAAATTACACTAACGGTATATGAGTATCCGAGTTTCCACCAAAATCAATTGCACAATCTCTAAGCATATCTTATAATGTTTAAATGGTACGCTCACTTTGGCCATCAGTTTCAGGATGGTAAGCTCTACTTAAATCTAGTCGTGTTCCCAATGCTTTCTGTAGTGATTGCTAAAATCTTGATGCGAAATAACTGCCAAAATCTTAATAACGTTTTTAGACATTATTTGTATTAACAAATTCTACACCAAAACCATGCCATGGCCGGTTATACATTTAAACCAACACAAAGATGATAACAATATTATACTTCTAGAAAACCATATGCTAAATACTAAGAGCATAGGGAGTCCATGACTGTTGGCTTGGTGCCAAGCCATGGCGCCAAAATGGCCAACGGCGCACGACACCATGGCTCACGCCAAGGGTCTTTGCGCCGTGGCTAACAGCCCACGCCAAACTCAATTTTTTTTTAAAATCTATCCGTTAGGGGGAGCGGATATTCAAAAAAATACCCCAAAAATCATAATTTTACCTCTTTAAAAATCCTATAAATACCCTTTTTTTATTTCATACTTCACACACACTTTAAATACATCTTCTACTTCACATTTCTCTACTTCTCTATTTTTTTCACTCAAAAAAAAAATGAATCCCAATCCCAACCCCAACCTACCAAATTGGATTTCCGGTATGCTTAACGACCCAACCAACCAAATTCCGGGGTCGTCTTCGAATCCAGGCTCCTCCACTCAACCGGCATTCAACCAAATGCCTTACTATCCCAATCCAAATTACCAACCTCAATTTACTAACCAAGAAGAATTGTTGATGTTTCAACATTTTAAAATGCAACAAATGCACCAACAACAACCACAACAATTACCAAACCAATTCACCACTTCCCAACCACATTCCGAGCAACAACCGCACCACCTTGAAGTCAAAGATACCGAAGATCAAGACGAGCCGGTTCCGACCCCGACGTCGAAGCCTAGCCGCGACGTTCGTTTGAAGTCGAAGGCAAAAAAAAACAAAGAAAAAGAACCGCCACTTGAGAAACAAAAAAGGATTCGTAATGCGTGGACTCAAGATGAGGAGTTGCTTTTGGCGGAATGTTTCATTCAAGTTTCCGAGGATCCAAAAACCGGGTGTGATCAAATGCGAGATACTTTTTGGTACAAAATCCAAAATGTGTAAAATACGGAAGCAAAGAAAAAAGGCTTCACGGAGCGTACCAAGAACATGTTGACGGGTAAGTGGACTCCAATGAATGCCTCGGTTCATAGTGGGGAGAATGATGATGATCATATGTTGAGGGTGCACACGTTGTATGATGCAACCGTGGGGGTGAGTTTAAGCACCGGAGTGCTTGGCTTTTTTTGAAAGGCAAACACAAGTGGACAAACCCCGATTCGACTTTGCAAAGAAGAAATCGTCTTTTGGGCACCGACGAGGAACCGGAGCATTTTGGAGATGATGATTTGCCTCGACCACCCGGTTTGCAACGACTTGCTAAAAGTCAAGTACGAGTTCTAACTGCTTATGACGTTGCTCCGGTTCAAACCCGGCCGCGTATCAGAATTCATGGGGAACAATTCGTAGTTAGACGCAAAGCCAAAATGACCGTGCTCGAGAGAGAGTGAAGACCGAAGGCGGTTGATCCAATCTCAAAGGATTGCGGAGGACATGCGTGTGCTACAAATCGACACACGCGGGATGGATGCGGCCGACGCCGCTATCATCAACGCCCAAAAGGCAAGAATCCGAGCGGCATATCCACCACCTACAAACTAGTCGGCGCCGCCAAATTTATGATTTTTAATTCTATGCATTTTCATTTTATGTCTTTTAATTTTATGTCTTTTAATTTATGTTTTTTTATGTATTGTGTTTTTTTAATGTAATGTTTTTAATTTCAATGAATTTTATTTTTAGTTTTATAAATAAGTGTATTTTAAATAAATATTCAAAAAAAAAAAATGCTATGGCACCAGAATTCTGGTGCCAAACCACTCCCACTGAATTCTGGTGCCATGACATTTCTGGTGCCAAACTCCATTTTGCTGACGTGGCACCACTTTTGGAGTTTGGTGCCAAACTTTTGGTGCCAAAAGTGAATTAGCACAGGGAGTCGTGGTGCCAAACTCCAAAAGTGGTGTCACGTCAGCAAATGGTGTTTGCGCACCAGAAATGTATGGGCACCAGGAATTCATGGGAGTGGTTTGGCAACAGTATTCTGGTGCCATAGCTTTTTTTTTTTGAGCTATTTATTTAAAATACAATATTTATAAATTAAATAAAATTCATTGAAATTAAAAACATTACATTAAAAAAACACTCATTTACATAAAAAAACATAAAATAAAAAAAACATAAATTAAAAGACATAAAATGAAAATGCATAGAATTAAAAATCATAAATTTGGCGGCGCCGACTAGTTTGTAGGTGGTGGATATGCCGCTCGGATTCTTGCCTTTTGGGCGTTGATGATAGCGGCGTCGGCCGCATCCATCCCGCGTGTGTCGATTTGTAGCATCGCAGTGTCCTCGCAATCCTTTGAGAATTGGGATCAACGCCTTCGGTCTTCACTCTCTCTCTCGAGAACGGTCATTTTGGCTTTGCGGTCTAACTCGTATTGTTCCGCCATGAATTCTTGATACGCGGCCGGGTTTGAACCGGAGCTAGCGGTCGAGTTAGAACTCGTACGTTGACTTTTAGCAAGTCGTTGCAAACCGGGTGGTCGAGGCAAATCATCATCTCCAAAATGCTCCGGTTCCTCGTCGGTGCCCAAAAGACGATTTCTTCTTTGCAAAGTCGAATCGGGGTTTGTCCACTTGTGTTTGCCTTTCAAAAAAAGCCAAGCACTCCGGTGCTTAAACTCACCCCCACGGTTGCATCATACAAGTCTTCTTTATCGGCACCATCGACATATGATCATCATCATTTTTCCTCCACTATGAACCGAGGTTTTCTTGCACCAATTTGATTTAAACTTTGAGAACCGCGGTATTCATTGGAGTCCACTTACCCGTCAACATGTTCTTGGTACGCTCCGTGAAGCCTTTTTTCTTCGCTTCCTTATTGTACACATTTTGGATTTTGTACCAAAAAGTATCTCGCTTTTGATCACACCCGGTTTTTGGATCCTCGGAAACTTGAATGAAACATTCCGCAAAAAAGCAACTCCTATCTTGAGTCCGCATTCGAATTCTTTTCTGTTTTTCTCTAAGCACGTCGGCGGTTCTTTTTCTTTATTTTTTTTTTCCTTCGACTTCAAACGGTCTCCGCGGCTAGGCTTCGACGTCGGGGTCGGAAAGGTCGTCTTCTCCTTCGGTATCTTCGACTTCAAAGTGGTGCGAATTGTGCTCCCCGGAATTTGTGGTTGGGAAGTGGGGAATTGTTGTGGTTGTTGTTTGGTGCATTTGTTGCATTTTAAGTGCTTGAATCATCAACAATTCTTCTGGTTAGTAATTTGAGGGTTGGTAATTTGGATTGACATAGTAAGGCATTTGGTTGAATGTCGGTTGAGTGGAGGAGCCCGGATTCGAAGACGACCCCAGAATTTGGTTGGTTGGGTCATTAAGCATACCGGAAATCCAATTTGGTAGGTTGGGGTTGGGATTGGGATTCATTTTTTTTTTTGATGTGAAAAATATAGAGAAGTAGTAGAGAAATGTTAAGTGAGGTTGTATTTAAAGTGTGTGTGAAGTATGAAATAAAAAAAGGGTATTTATAGGATTTTTAAAGAGGTAAAATTATGATTTTTGGGGTATTTTTTTGAATATCCGCTCCCCCTAACGGATAGATTTTAAAAAAAAATTGAGTTTGGCGTGGGCTGTTAGCCACGGCGCAAAGACCCTTGGCGTGAGCCATGGTGTCGTGCGCCGTTGGCCATTTTGGCGCCATGGCTTGGCACCAAGCCAACAGTCATGGACTCCCTATGCTCTTAGTATTTAGCATATGGTTTTCTAGAAGTATAATATTGTTATCATCTTTGTGTTGGTTTAAATGTATAACCGGCCATGGCATGGTTTTGGTGTAGAATTTGTTAATACAAATAATGTCTAAAAACGTTATTAAGATTTTGGCAGTTATTTCGCATCAAGATTTTAGCAATCACTACAGAAAGCATTGGGAACACGACTAGATTTAAGTAGAGCTTACCATCCTGAAACTGATGGCCAAAGTGAGCGTACCATTTAAACATTATAAGATATGCTTAGAGATTGTGCAATTGATTTTGGTGGAAACTCGGATACTCATATACCGTTAGTGTAATTTTCATACAACAACAGTTACCATTCGAGCGTGAAATGTGCTCCTTTTAAAGTATTGTATGGAATGAAGTGTCGAACGCCCATAGATTGGGCAGATGTAGGAGAAAGCAAGCTAATTGGACCGGAGATTATCCCGGAGACTACTAATAAGATTGTGCAAATCAGGGAAAGATTAAAGGCTGTACGAGATCCCCATAAGAGTTATACCGACAAGCGACGAAAGACATTAGAGTTTAGTGTCGGTGATAAATTACTACTCAAAGTGTCGCCTTGGAAAGGCGTGGTACATTTCGGTAAGAGAAGCAAGCTTTCACCAAGATATGTAGGACCATTTGAGGTTGTCGAACGAGTGGGTCATGTTGCTTATCGATTACGCCTATCGCAAGAACTTGTAGGCATTCATGAAACGTTCCACGTGTCAAACCAGAAGAAATGTCTGGCCGATGTAAATTTGCACGTACCGCTAGAAGAAATCAGGATCGGCGACAAACTACGTGTTGTTGAAGAACCTATTGAATTATAGACCGGTAGGTCAAGAAGCTTAAACGAAGTTGGATTCCTAATGTAAGAGTTTGTTGGAACTCCCGAAGAGGACCATAATTTACTTGGGAATGAGAAGACAAGATGAAACGCAAATATCTGCAACTGTTCGCGAGCACTACGGCTTAGGACGAGCAACTGAAATTTCGGGACGAAATTACCTTTAACGGGGGAAAACTATGACATCCGTCAATTTTGAGGTCAGTAACCGAAAGCAAACATACAATAATTAACTCTTTTGATTATTTGTAGAGTCACTTTTATGTGGTCATACTATTTTTAGCATTTAGCGCTTGTTTTTCTAGGAACCCTGGTTATACGAACGCACCTTTAACCTAATGATCCTATTTAACAGTCCTAATGACCAACGATATGCTCAAATAACATTATAACAATGTCAAAACACATGGTAAAACATAATTCATTCACTTTTGTGCCCTTAGGTCAATTCACTTTTCATAACTTGCAAGTTTCCCTGGTAATAACGATATTTCGTAAATGTCACACCCCGCCAAGGCGGAAACGCGAGGCGTAAACAAGAATGGATATCATCACAACACATGGTGTCTATATAGAGAATACTAAAATGAGAACTAAAGTAAAGCAAAGACACAAAGTGTCATAACAATACCCAAAACCTAATGGTGTCTTTATTAATGAGAAAGAGGTCTCGTCAATAAATGACATGCAGAACATAATCCAAACAATTCATGCTAACGCATTTATTCAAATAGAAAACATAAATAAACTCAAGAGCGAACTCCTATGTAATCCTAGCGGTCATTCTAGCCACTTCTCTTAGCTTTAATATCCTCATGAACCTCACCTGAAAATGATGCTTAAAAACGTCAACACAATGGTTGGTGAGAGTCATAGGTTTAAGACACACAAATTAATCCTTAAAAAAACAAAATAATTTGCTGCGATTAACATAACATATCATGGAAGAAAAATTTAAGCTAGCTATAACATAGGCTATCATACAACTCACAATCAATCACAACAGGACGGAACGTGCCCACGATCCACATAAGAAAGCCTGGGGTAATCCATTACCCTCCGATCGGAATCACACAGTATAGAGTATTATTTCAACCCTCCAGTTAGATTTGGAATGAGTAGAGTCACTACCCTCCAACCAGAATCACACAGCAATGGGATCTTATTTCAATCCTCCAATTAGATTTGGAATAGGTAGAAGCACTACCTTCTAACTGGAATCACACAGCAATCACAACAACATTAAGCATATCACCTATATTAACCACATAAACGTTCAAGCCTCAAGTAAAACCACATAATCGCAGCGATTAAACACATCCAAAACATCTTTGCATCATTTCCATCCCAATGTAAAACATTAAAAGTGGGACTATGAAACTCACCTGATGCTTAGCTTCCCAAAAGAATCCAACAAAAGCTTCACAAACACTTCACGGATAATCTAAACATTTAAGCACACAATAAGCTACCATCAATTAGGCATTCAACCCAATATGATGTAACCTCAACTATGATGGATATCTAAGCTATCTACCATAGTTCTATACTTGTTTTAAACCTTTTCCAACTCTTATATACACCATTACACTTTAATACTACACTTTAAATTTTCTGGATTAGAGCAGAATTTTATATTCACTTACGCGTCCTAAACGTACCACTTAAACAATTCCACAATTCAAACCAAAATTCACCATGCTACATATATGTCCTATGAACCTCTCATAACTCTCCCGAACCCATTACCCTTTTACAAATACCCTTTCGAAATTCATTAATCCAAAGTGTTCAGAATTCGTCCAGAATATGACCCCATAAAAGTATGGCACTAGCTGACCACTTTAGACCTCCTTACATACTTATCAAAAATTCAGGGGTCACACACAATATATAAACTAACTGCCACGTGATTTTTAGCCTCTAATTAGATGTCTAAGTATTTTTTTTAAAAATCAAAACCAAAACTGAAATTCGTCACTGTTTTACACACTAATTTTGTAACGACTTTTTGACCCACTTCCCACTATAAAAACTCACGAGACCAACTTTTCTAGAAAGTAGACTCTCTGAGGTTATCTCTAGTATGTTGTAAATTGTTTATTTGATAATTTATGATTAAGTTATGACCGTTACAAAACTGCCTAATTTTCTGCCGTGAATTAAAACGACTATATCTAAAGATCAAGCCCTAACCGACTAACCCAATTATGAAAACAATCAAACGAATGATCAAACATGATCTATACATCATAAACTTTCAGAACATAAAACCCTAATCCAAACCCTAGCCGAAAATTACATGTTTAAAAACCCTAATCCATCATGCTAGATTACATTAATTAAAATAAAGACTAGAATTAAACAAGGATTATAAAATACCTTAAACCCTAAAATTTTCTTCTTTTTCTTCTCTTGGAATTTCGGCCGATCAATAGAGGGTCTAGGGATCCTTTATTTTTGTATTTATAGGCCTCCTAAAAGATCCTAGATAAAGCCTAATTAGAATTTGATTTCAAGTAAAACTTCTTTTCCCATTTTTTTAAAACCAGCCGAATAAGCCTTTTTTTATTTATTAATTATATAATTACTTGTATTTCCTTAAATTTTTATAAAGACCTTAACTAATTTAACTATACCTTTTTGCATAAATGAAATTCACTAGACTTTCAAAAATAACTTTTTACTTTTTCATTTTCAACCTAACTTTCCTAAAATAAAACTTTTATATTTTTCTTAACTTACCACTTAAAATCTAAACCTATCTTA
>BQNB010081085.1:0-29732 GCA_026074375.1 Tanacetum coccineum
ATATGTAGTGTAGACTTATGGTGATAATAAGGAGTGCTCGAGTATAAATTTTTTAAGAATTTCTTAGTAAATTCAAAAAATTTCAAATTGTTGTACTTGACACTATCTTATATACCCTCAAATATTGAGGGGGAACACTAAAATGTTCCTGATAGTTATTATGTAACATTTTGTCCACAAACGTTTAATCAATTGATATCCAAAATATCAAGAGATTAACATTTTGGATAAGGGGAGAAAATGTTATTAAACTGAACTTAACTTGTATTGAAATGTGATCATATAAAATGGACGCAATGCACTCTAAACTTAACATGTACTACGATTACGGTGCATATGTTAAGGGGGAGCTTTTAGTGATGATGAAAAACTCTCAAAGTGTAAATCTTTTGATATTTATATCAAACACTTTGATTGAACTTTTCAAACATTTTGGAAGGATTGTGATGAAATACCCAAAAGACCAACCATGTATTTAAATTTATGAAGTTATAAAGTGGTTAGGCATAGGTATTCAAATCCCATGATCCAGCCAGAACCGGAGGGATCTACCCAGGGATATCCACTAGATAGTGTAGAAGTCCTTATGTATGATACAAAAGGAGATAAAGTGAGAATCGGGAAGAGTGCCGACTGAGATGGAGCTATTACTGGAATAAACCCAACAAAGTAATAGTCATGAAGTCTCGGTAAGCACTGAAGGGGTTAAAGAATGAAAAATAAAAGTTAAGATAAAGGGTGAAAAGAAAGAAGCCCTCCTTACACTTTAGGCAGAAACCGGGTCAATACATAATCTGTCGGAAACACTAAGTTGTTTTCTGACATTGAAGACAGTCATAGACCCAATGACGCTATGCACAACCCTCCCTAGCCACTCAAGGTCTCTCAACAGACTCTTGTTTCATTTCTCACGGAGATTACACGCATTTCTATCAACTTCCTCACTCCGAGTTAGTTGATATTGAAAAGGTGGCAGTCTGATCTAGCCTCTGATCACTAAAAACAAAGTGCACTACTGAGTCTAGATCCAAAAGAGATCATCCATAAATCTCATTAGGACACTTATTCATTATAAACTAGTTTCTCACACAATAGTGAAAACTAGTAATATCATTTGAGTCCTACACATTGTCCTTGTGATTTTGCCAGAACATCCGAGTGATACTTTAGTATTCACAGTGAAGATGGAAATCCTACTTGAGCCAACATCAAACAAGCTCATGGTAGGTGACTTGTGCGATTCTTATTAATCAAACTTGTGACAAGTAGAAAGCAATAATGGTGCGATTCTTATGAATCAAACTTGTTCCAGGTTATGAATCGACGATTAATAAATTTTTAAATTGCTTAAAACTCTCGATGTGTCACAAAACCACTTTAGTAAGTAACACGTCGATTGATTTTCAAATCAATTTTCTTATTCAATCAGTGAGACAGTAACTTACTGGTTCACTCTTATCGTGTTGTCTGCTTTGAGATGTTCCGGTAATGAGAACATGTTGAGTTTAATGAATCTAATACATATGTGTTAGAAAGAATCTATACTTCAGCTGGAAATCATGTCAAGGAGATTCTTCTTAAATTAAATCTACCTGATCACAGGTCGATCCTCACGGATTCGAAGGTTACTCCAACCAAACACGAGCGAATGACAAAGCCATGTTCGTCCCCCCGCTTTATTGCTAGTTGTTTTATTTCAGGAATATATAAAGATGGACATGGAGGTAACTGATCCCAGCTGACTCACAGATTCATAGCCACATGCTCATACCCGACCGACAAATATAAAGACATCATGAAAGCTCAAGTACATGTCTCAAGACTTCCGCTACTCTGATACCGTATGTCCTTCTTAAAGCGACGAAGTGTTAAAGTTAAAGAACTTCGCGAAGGATGCATAATTACAGCTTTCAAGTTATCAAATCAAGAATGGTATGAGCATGTTGGTCCAAAAGTCACAAGTTCACAAGATGGCAATGTTTACAAGATGACGAAACGAGATTATGCTTGGTTGTGATCTCAAGTTGCTCAAGATCACATTTTTCACAAACAAGTAAAGATAAAGGAACAAGCTCGAGCCTAAAGTCAAAGATCACTACAACAATTCACAAGTTAAAGATTGAAGTTAAAGACTACGAGCTCAAGACTAAAGTCAAAACATAGTATGCTAAGTTTAATTTTTTGTAAATTGGAGTGACCTCCCTTAGGGGGAGATTGTTAGGAACAAGAAAAGTCTCGGTCACTTTCAATATTAACTAGTCAAAGCTCGTAGTTAGTCAATATTTTGTTTATAAGCTAATATGGCACAAAGGCCCATGGAAAGCCTTACAAGGCCTATGGCCGGCCACATTTGGAGTATAAATACCCTCTTCATACCTTGGAGAGGGTGTTGGTTGGTTGTATATTTCATTTTCACTTAATGCATTTCATGTTATTTACTTTCTCTCACTAGAAAATACATCCTTCCTTCCACTTTCTCTCTCTAGTTCTTGATTCATATATCAAAGATTACTTGTATTCTACAGGTTTCGATTTTTGGTTTCAAGAATCAAGTGATTTGTCTTGCTTATTGTGAATCAAGAACTAGCATTCTTATTGTATCATTAGTAAAACGTGTGTGTGAAACCGTGGAGGATTCAACTCTTTTGGATCTTTATTGTTTCTTGGTGGTTCGATTTATAAACCCCAAAACAAAGGCTTTTCTGTTTGATCTTTGATAATCACAAGGAAAAGGTAAACAAGGTAATTAGTTAGGTTAATTAACTTATGCTATATGTGATCTTTATCCGCTGCGTTTACTCGTTTTTGTTAATATGTTATTATTACAACATTATTATCTCTCAAATTATCATATTTGATAAGAATTTGTCACATAAAACTCGTACATTTATCATTAAACCTAAAAGAACTTAACGATCTATTCTATAAAAGAATTAATTCTTGCAAATTACTAAAATGCAAAATTTCTTATAAGCTTATTACATGTCGATATAAAACTATCTATTTCTTTAAGTAGCAGTATTTTTCTATTATTTTAGGATGTAATTATTTATGAGTATAACATACATGCCACAATATGTATACCCATCAAAGTAAGTACATTTAGTTATGAGAAGTAATTTACACTTACTCCTTTGTCTCTCTTAAATACATACAATGTGCACATTAGGTTAGACATAATTGTGTAATATTTCTCACTTTATAACTCAGCGTCACATCACTATTCACCACATAACTGCTCCTCGTCACCTTTCATCTATAATGGTTACCACTCCGCTTATCATTTATATATATCTCACAAAATACCTCATACACACTCACAAATCAAATAAATAATAAAAACATGCACAAATACCGAGTGATAAGCACCCTCACCCTTCATGTCCTTTTTGCTTGTCATCGTGCTTTACTGGTGAGCTACAATAGGATAGCGCGTGAGGAAAAAAACCCAAAAGTGTCCCCTCACGCTTAGTATAGAGATAAACTTACAGGTCGATATTAACCTTCTAGGTTACTAACATGACATAAACATCCAACAGACATCGGGTCAAAAATCAAATGAACCCAAGCGTGAAACTTAGAAAAGGACATTATTAGACGTTTGACACGACTACTTACCTATTGCGAACCCATAATCATCGACATGACGTCGATGATAAAAAAACCTTTTACTAATAAAGCCAAAAGTTCAATATAGACCCAATATTTGTCATAGACCCAATGAACCAAACACGTTTTTATAAGTTTTTTTGATGTTTATGTCTGCTTACAAACTTTTTTTACATTTTCGTCTGTTTTTCACGATTTCGACAGTTTTTTTTACCTTTTCGTCCATTTTTTTAAGTTTTCGTCTATTTTTTAAGTTTTCGTCCATTTTTTTACGATTTCATCCGTTTTTTTACGATTTCGTCCGTTTTTTCACGATTTCGTTTGTTTTTACGACTTCGTCCGTTTTTTGACGTATTCGTTCGTTTTTTACGATTTCGTCTGTTTTTTTTACGATTTCCTGCGTTTTTTACGATTTCGTACGTTTTTTTACAATTTCGTCCGTTTTTTTACGATTTCGTCCATTTTTTACTTTTTCGTCTGTTTATTTACTTTTTCGTCCGATTTTTACTATTTCGTCCGTTTTTTTAAGATTTCGTCCGTTTTTTTAAGATTTCGCCCTTTTTTTACGATTTCATCCGTTTTTTACGACTTTGTCCTTTTTTACGATTGCGTCCGTTTTTTATATGATTTCGTCCGGTTTTTACGATTTCGTCCGTTTTTTTACGTTTTCGTCCTTTTTTACGATTTTGTTCGTTTTTTACGATTTCGTCCGTTTTTAACGATTTCGTCCGTTTTTTACGATTTCGTCTTTTTTTTACGATTTCGTCCGTTTTTTACGATTTCGTCTTTTTTTTATGATTTCGTCCTCTTTTTACGTTTTCGTCCTTTTTTTACTATTTTGTCCTTTTTTTTACAGACGAAAACATAAAATTACAGACGAAAACGTAAAAAACAGACGAAATCGTAAAAAAAGGGCGAAAACATAAAAACGGACGAAATCGTAAAAAATGGACGAAAACGTAAAAAAAGGACCAAATCGTAAAAATTAGACGAAATCGTAAAAAAACGGACGAAATCGTAAAAAAACAGACGAAAACGTTAAAAAAGGACGAAAACGTTAAAAATGACGAAATCGTAAAAAAACAGACGAAATCGTAAAAAAAACTGACGAAGCATAAAAAAATGGATAAAAACGTAAAAAAAAGGACGAAATCGTAAAAAAACGGACGAAATCGTAAAAAAACGGATGAAAACGTAAAAAAACAGACGAAATCGTAAAAACGGACGAAAACGAAAAAAAATAACGAAAACGTTAAAAACCATTAAATAAATAAGATTCACCCAGTAGCCCATTTATCCCATTAGTGCCCGTTTTAGCCCGTGCCCGTTTTGCCTGATGCCCGCGCCCGCCCGGCTCGCTTGTTTTGCCGCCTCTATTTTTGTATGCCGAATATATCTTTATAATATTACAAAAGTAAATAGAGAATTGAGATAGAAACAACAACACTTGAACATGTATTCTAGTTTTGTAAAATAAAAAATACAAACACATGTTTATTTAACTCAACGCGTTTTTCAAATTTTCAATTGTTTTGTGGAGATGGAAACCCCCTCTCCCTCCTTTTTCCGACAAAACAGGAAACAAAAAATGATGGAATATGTTTTCCAACTAAACGCAACCTAACCTTCTAGGTTACTAACATGACATAAACATCCAACAGACATCGGGTCAAAAAGCAAATGAACCCAAGCGTGAAACTTAGAAAAAGACATTATTAGACGTTTGACACGACTACTTACCTATTGCGAACCCATAATCATCGACATGACGTCGATAAAAACCTTTTACTAATAAAAGGGTTTACTGGGAAAAGTAGCCATGAATAAAAAAACACAACATCAACTACTTCTTGTCTTTCTTCTTGACTCTATCTTCTCTCTCTCTCACTTCTATGAACACATAATAAACACATGTACACACTCTCCTTCCATTTTCACCACCGATCACCGACTGAAGTTAACAAGGTCAACTGCTTTTTATTACACTTTTTTTGTTTGGTTAAAAACACAATCTGTGTGTTTTGTTTCATATTTTTGTGATTTTTGCAACCTTCATTTTGTACTGTAACTGGGTTCTTTAGAAGATCCCATTAACTTTTACAAATTTATATAGTTTAAATGGTTTTTTTTCTAAATTAATTACTGATTTGTTAATTGTTGTATGTATTTAACAATTTTTTTACAAAATATGTTGATGAAAGACTCACCGAATATATTTATTTCTTCTGACAAAATATTTATTGCATTTTTTTGTCAAACCCATTTTTTAATTATTAAAATTAAAAATCTGTTTCTAATAACCTATTGGTGTAAATTGTGGAATGGTAACTATGCATGAGATCTAATGTTTTGATTTTAGTAGTGTATTACATGAAATTACATGAGTAAACGTAGTCACATCAGTACGGTCTTTGAGTAAATAATTTTTTTATTATTATATTATAACTTTTTTGAGCAAAATTATTATATTATTACTGATATAATTTCTAATTTTTTTTTTCTTTTTTTTGCAGAATAATGTCTGAAAAGGGTGTTGATAATTAAGATTCTCACACTGAAAAAGCTGAAGTGTTTTTTCCACTTTTGTCTTTTAATGAATTCTTCATGAAAATTAGTTGCAAAACAAGAAGGGTTTGGTAATTTACCATATTACCCTTGTAATCATCAAATGAATATTGGAGGAAATGGTTCATTTGAAGGGTATCCTGGTCAAGTTTTTTGGACTCCAACAACTCCTGCTAGTACTAAATTTTCGGAACCGAATATGAATTGTGAAAACGGATTGGAGAGTATGTTAAACAAGCCGATAATCGAGATGAATGGGACGAGTTTTGGTTCTTGGGAGGGTAACATGGGCTTAGAAGAACGAGTTCCCGACATAAATGTTGGCTTGTATGAAAGGTTGTTAGTGGATAATGTGTGGAGTGGCATGCCTTGTAACGATTTGTTGGCGCTCGCAGACGTCGCAGTAATAAAAAATGATTGTGACGACGTTTGCGGCAGTGCCAACACAAATGGGGGTGGGACTTTAGTTGATGTGCAGTTTTCGGATCAGGGTATTGGTGGCAGCTTTATTCCTGATTCAGAGCGAGGTAAGTACCGTACGAGACACAAGTGTTGACATGTCAAATGTTTCATTTGTTGGTGGTTCCGAGAAAAAGCATGTCGGTCGTTAATGCTTTTTGTCAGGACCACTGGCGAATGCAATTCTGACACTCATATGTATGTCATATTATATTTTATGTCATCCGTATTAAAATTACGAATGACATAAAAAACAAAGAAAAAAAATATTTATATTTTACTTATCAAACTAGTTGTTTTACCATAACTAATTAATAAATGTTTTAAATCACTTTTGTGAGAGTGATATTAACTTATTAAGTACTTAATATCTATGTAAAAATTATACTTATATTTTTTAGTGAAAAACAATTATAAAAATGTTAAAATAATTCTATAATATATTTTTTTTCATGCTCTAGGAGGATGTGCTAGAAAATATATATATAATGCTAGCCTGAGTTTTTTTTTACATAGTTATAAATATAAAAATCTTGTAACGCTTATATGATTTTTAAAGATAAAATATTTTGTCTTAACAAAATCAGTTTTTATTCTTTTTTTTTTCTTTTCCTTTTCTTTTACATATCAGTATGGTCTCTAGTTCTAGTTTCAGCAATATGTTTGGTTGCTGAATCATGCTTCATTGGGTTGATCCATATTTGTACACATAGCCCTCTAACTCAAATAAATCCCACTGGCTAATAGAACAAGTATAATGCTATGATACTCTTTTTTTCTTTAATATCAAAACAAATTTATATGGTTGTTTTGCGTAAAACAATTCATGATCATAAATTTTTAGTTAATAAGTGCGGTGTGACGCGATGATTATGCAGATGGGCATGCTGATCAAACAAAGTTCTTATTTGATCTTAATGCGCCACCAACATTTACAGAACCACAGTTGATCACAAACGTCTCGTCTCAGTTAACACCCGTGACACCAAAGCAAACGAAAAGGGCCGGCCGTGAAAGAATGGTATCTGATATAATAAGTTCAAACATAGATAAAAGATCAGGAAATACTGCACATAATATTGAAGAGCCAGAACAAATCACTGAACAATCACACGATACTAATTGGCAACTTGAGGCTGAAGACTATGAAGGGTGGTCGAGTGACGACATGGACATGAAGAAAACACCGCAGCTGAAACCAAGAAGAAGAAAGCATAGACCAAAAGTTGTTATAGAAGGTCAAACTAAAAGTGCTAGAAAGCCAACGACCCCAAAACCCGATGCTTCCTCAACAGGAAAGAGGAAATACGGCAGAAATGTTACACCTGAGATATCCAAAAATGAGCTTACTGAACCAGCCACATCTCGACCAAAAAGGACTTCGTGTAGGAGAAAGATCTTCTTTGAAGACGATGAGGTATATGATAGCACATTATTTGAAAACACATTCTCTATGAGCCCCATTACACCAGACAAGCCTGAGATAAGAAATGACGGCAAGAACGCCTATTCAAAAGCAAAATGTAATATAAATTTCTCAAGTGAAACTCATGATAAAGATACTGGCGATGAATTTATCTTCAGTACGAGTGCATGCTTAAAAGAAGATGCATTGGGAACTCGTTACCGATCTTTAGAAGCCTATCTCTCAATGATTACAAATTTTCCTGCAATTCACAAGAAGAAAAGAACCGAAAAGTTTCAGACTCCTGTCAAATCCAGGGCAGTTTCTTCCCTATGGTCTCCAGTCGATAATACTTTCTACAAGGATGTGTTTGGGTTTGGTAATGTAGAGAGTTTTAGAAAGAAGAGAACCAAGGGCGCAAAACGAGTGCGTGACTTGACTTCATTTACTGTAATGATAGAGGAAATTAATAAAGCTTTGCGTGAGCATAGTATCTGCAGGGAAGCTCTTGCTGCTGATTTTAGTCTTAATATAGTAACAAAGAAGCGAACCAAGAGAAATTCTTTTGTGCCATATTCTGCATATCATAACCACTGGTTCCTCACAAACCATACAGGTAGCTTCCTCTTAGATATTAGTAAAATCTTTAATATAAAACCATAAAGGGAATTGTGAACGTAAAAGGAACGTCCTTTCTGTCTGTTTTGACTTTAGGGATCGTTCTTCGAGAATCAACATTGAAGGGCATATGTTATAAACTTATATCCAAATAATGGAATCGGTTACCTGATCCCTTACTCTTGTTTAATAACGTTTTTCCTCCACACGCTTAATGCAGGAAGGTTAAGATGGAAAAGCAAATACGATATGGATGAACTCATAAACCACTTTGAGAATTTAGAATTCATTGATCGAATGGTGGAAGATGATGAGCATGCAATTGTCCCGTACTTTGAAGAAGATGAGCATGCACTTGTCCCATGCTTAACGAGATTCCAGGAGAGGAATGGTGTCATTTTATATCACCAAGAAAGAAGTCTCGTTCCTTTTGAAGATACCTATAATATAATGACTAATGGGAAGCTGCGTCCTAAAGTTGAAATTGATGTTGAGACAAGCAGAGTGTGGAGGCTTTTGTTGGAGGATATAAACAGTCAAGGAATAGACGGGACAGATGAAGACAATACAAAAAAGTGGGAAGAAGAGCGAAACATATATACTGAAAGAGCGGCCTCGTTTATTGCAAGGATGCACCTCATTCAAGGTGATATATTGTTATGTAAAAAAAACATTTCATGTAAAAGAAACTTGCGTTCAACCATTTCTATTTTAGGAAACTCATTTTCAGTATCAAGGCTTGAAGGCCTATGTTATAAGTTATATTAATCCTATATGAGACCACGTTGCCGCGTAACAGATAATAGTTGGCTGTATCTCTATAACCTTATGACATAAGCCCTTAAACATTGATTTTGAAGTTGAGTTCTTTAGAAAAGAAACTGACTGAAAGTAAATATCTTTTCGGTGCATTGTCCTTAAATAAACAAAAGGTCTATGTTAACACAAAAATGCACTTTTTTTGCAGGGGATAGACGTTTCTCACGGTGGAAAGGGTCTGTTGTAGACTCTGTTATTGGGGTTTATCTAACCCAGAATGTATCAGATCATCTGTCCAGGTAGGCTGCATAACGTGTCGAAGTGGGTCAATTTTTGCTAGACTCGGGTCAGGTTTGGTTTATGGAAAAACATATTTTTAGTGGGTATGATTAATTTCATATCTCCCCCTACTTTCATGTTTACTTTCATATATACCTAAAGTACAATCATTGAGTGCATAAAACAATTTTATTATAATACTGATAATTTGTATAATTGCATAAAACAATATAGCACATTGTATGCATTAAGAATACATTCATACACAATGGGTGACTTCCAACCCGTTTGACCCGTTCCCTTTTTACCTAATCAGAGGCTAAAAAGGCCGGAATCCATAATTAAGTACTAAAATGATGTATTTCACCTTTGCAGTTCGGGCCATTTATAAATCTTGCTGCAATAAGTAACCCCATCAATTCAAAGAGAAACAATGAATCACTCACAGTGAGAAACTCGATGCACATTTGTCCAAAAGAACCTACCAATGATCTAGAAAGACCCTTAAATGGAATGGAGAGAATTTGAATCAGAAACCAGCTCAAGATCACGATTTTACAACACTGCAGGGTGCTGGTGCATATGAAGTAGAAGTTGAAGATTTGGTCTCTTCACAAAACTCAGTTGCCACATTTCCCGACTCTGTACAATCTCTGTTTCTGATACGCCGGATCAACAGGATCCTGGTTGGTGACAAATTCTCAACCAGAACTAATGGATTCGTTTATGCCTAGCATTCATGGAGGGTCGAGTTCTTTTAAGTCCACAATGTTAGATGAAGTTTATAGTCAAGAGGAAGCAAGTGAACCATCTACTAAGAGGATTGGGCACGATATATTAAAAGATATAGGCAACTCAAACGAGCAGGATGAAGGTATATCCCATAATCATACTGCTCCAGAATCCCTAGAAACAACACTTATGCACGAAAAACGTGAAGAGAAGTGTGCAAGTGAACAAAGTGAACAAAGTGGAATCTCAGTAGATTCTGAAAGCCTGGCTACAGTTGAAACGGTAAAAAAAATAAGCTTCCAAGAAGCACCAAAATCCAGCATTGCCCTTGATATTGAAGAGCAATATATCTTCGAAAGTCTTGCAGTATCAGGGAAGGTAGATACTCTTACCAATCAACATACTAATAATAACCGCAATGTACAAAAAGATCTTGGTATAAAAACTTTAGCGGCAGAGATTTCAGAAGTCACTGAAAGCATTGTGGATGATTCAAATGAGACATCACACAAGATAGAGTCAAACTTGAATAAACATGGTGATGTTGAGAAGGGTAGTTATATATCAAAGACGGGTAAAATAAGAAAAGGATGGAAATCTAAAGTTAACTGGGATAATCTGCGAAAAGAGGCAGAAGCCCATCGTAAGAGAGAAAGAACACCGAATAATATGGATTCATTAGACTATGAGGCGGTAAGGCGTGCAAATGTTAATGAGATTTCGGATACCATCAAGGATAGGGGTATGAACAATATGCTTGCAGAGAGAATTAAGGTACCCATATGTCATCCACAGTAGTTAAGAGGTCTCAATTTCAGGGTGGATTAAGTTTCATCTCTATAATGGGTTTCCTAAATCATTTTACTCAAAACCTGACTTTATTATAATTTTATAATTGTAAACAATATTTGACACAATGTATATAGAAAAATTGTGCAACTTTTGGACAGCCGTATTCGGGCCAACCCATCTTGTTTCGGTCAGTACCAAAAACTGCCCATTTCAACTTAACCTGCCTGACCAATCCATTTGCCACCTTTTGTAACAAGTAATCTGATACCAAACAAGTGGCATACCATATCAAAAGCTGGCTACGACTATGAAATCCTAACTAAATTATCGTATGCAGGCCTTTCTTAATCGACTTGTAAAAGAGCACGGAAGCATTGATCTTGAATGGTTAAGAGATGTTCCACCTGACAAAGCCAAGTAACACCAAGAACACTAAATCAATAACATTTGTTTCAATGTATCTTTTCCCTATAATGTCGATACGTAACACTAACAGTGTTTGGTCATAGGGAGTATCTGCTAAGCTTTAAAGGTTTGGGCTTAAAGAGTGTGGAGTGTGTACGGCTACTGACACTTCACCATCTTGCTTTTCCGGTAAGAGTTACGCTCACAAAGATGTCAATTCATTTCATGTAGGTATTATAACATACATGATTGAGTATGTCTCATTTCTTCGTATAGGTTGACACAAATGTGGGACGTATAGCTGTAAGACTTGGATGGGTACCATTGCAACCACTTCCCGAATCTCTTCAGTTGCATCTTCTAGAACTGTGAGCATTAAACCTTCTTTCAGACCTTCTGGATTATGACAGAATGCTAACACTTATAATTCTACCCAGGTATCCAGTTTTGGAGACAATCCAACAGTATCTCTGGCCACGACTCTGCAAGCTAGACCAAAAAACTCTGTAAGAAAAAACTTCTCATGCACTTATAAGACAACACAGCCACTATTTAGAGGTGTCTACACAGGAACAGCGCCGGGTTGGGTAATGGGTATAAACAGGTGCAGGTACTAATGGAGGAGGTTTTTTGAACACACAAAAAAGGATTGGGTTCCCTTGGATTGACCTGAAACACTTTTTACCTGTTGTCAACTAGAGTAAAAAACATAACTCGAAACGACCCACTTAGAAAATGGGTCAAATTTGGTACCTTTAACATTGTTGTTTATTCACCAGCTATTTGATATTATAAACAGATGAACATAGTGAACTGAATCTTTATGCTAATTTTTTGGTCATAAATGGCAGGTATGAATTGCATTACCAAATGATTACTTTTGGGAAGGTAAAACGATATACACAAGAAACATAAGGTGTCTACCTAATTGATGTCAGTATAACTTTATAACTCCTGCAGGTTTTCTGTACAAAAAGCAAACCAAATTGCAATTCATGTCCGATGAGAGGAGAATGCAGACATTTTGCAAGTGCATTTGCGAGGTTCAAGCACCATTTCTTTTGATCCCTTAATACCACCCCCTTGTCATCCAACATTTCTCTCTTTAAAAGCAATATCAGGATGTAGGTTTTTACAAAGTTTATACAATAATCGAGGTCACAATCCCATATCCGGCACTTACATAATGAACACTATGAAACTTGTAGCTTCCTTGCTAGCCAAAAAATGAAGTTAGCCTACTACATTTTAACCTAAGGATGCACATCGTGACCAAACAGCATAGCTGCATAGCAAAAAACCTGAAAGCGTCACAACCTGATATATTATTATCTAAAATCATATTTTTTGTGTTAAATGCTACTATAAAAACTAGATTGTTATAATATTAAATTAAAGTTTCCAATACACAGTTTAGTAGGTTATACTATAGCCGTTCAAAAAAATGGAGGTTATACTATATCCTTTAATTAACTTCATGCAACTTTCAACCTATGTAAACCATTCGATCAGTGCCCATGTTTAGCTACTTTTTAATTCACCCGTTTGATATAAAAAAAACACACCAAATTGACCTTTCCACCTCTAACAAGAAATTATAGCAAAAAATAAAATAAAATAATATAAAATAATAATAGGCTCAGTCCGTCACTAATGAAGATTTTCACTGTAGTGCAAGGCTTGCACTGCCAGGACCAGAGGAAAAAAGTATTGTGACCGCAACAGAAAACAAAACACCTGATCAAAGCCCTACTGGTATCCCAAATTATCACCATCTCACTCTACCTCCAGCTGATAACTATCTGCAGCAACAGTGGGAAGTTCGAAACCAGGACCCTGTTATTGAAGTGCCAACAACACCAGAGCCCATAGTTGAGGTACTCATAAGACCTGAATAATATTTCTGAACGAATGAATAGGAAAAAACTTAAGAAACAATCATGTCCCAGTGAAGTGGGGGTTTTAAAGATACCTAGCGGTCGAACGAAGGCCGCTTTTATATTTTGTTTCTCTTTGTTAGTTTGTAGTAATATATCCTTTGATTATAATCAGGTACCAGCTACACCAGAACCAGAAAACACACAAGAAGAATTTGATATAGAGGATTTTGGTGAAAACCCTGAAGAAATTCCAATGATCAATCTCAACATGGAAGCGTTTACTCAAAACCTACAGACTTATATGGAAAATAATACAGCACTTGCAGAAGGTGACATGTCAAAGGCCTTAGTTTCCTTAACATCAGAAACTGCCTCAATCCCTACACCTAAGCTTAAAAATGTGAGCCAGCTAAGGACAGAGCACCATGTGTAAGTACTTGCTAATTCTGATCCTTTTATTGTTACAATGTTCTCAGATATCGAAAACATATATAGAATAAGAAAAAAGTCAGCCAAAAATACTTAATGATTGCTAGTTAAATCATAGTAATTTTTTTCAAGTGATTTTAACTGTATCTAGATACTTTACGACTAAGCATTATAGGGACTAAAGAAATGTTATTCAAGACCATCGGCAAGTAATTTGTAATACTTAGATCCGACATATGTAAAGCGTTAAGGGGTTGGGAAAATTACCATTAACTAATCCAGCAACTAATTACAACGTCAGGATAATGATTCAAGGGTCAACTAATGACTTTATTATATCAATGTTACAGCTATGAGCTTCCAGATACACATCCTCTCTTGGAAGGGGTAAGCATACCATTTGGAGAGCACAACTGCCATTTTCATTATATTTATGTTCAATAACAAATGTTCACTATAATTTCAGCGGGACAAGCGAGAGCCTGATGATCCTTGCTCATACCTCCTTGCAATTTGGACACCTGGTAAGTAGATAATAGGGAGCAAGTATACCACAACTAAACTTTGCTAATCTACGAAAGTTATGATTTCAAGCGCTGATGAGTGTACAACCCCATGAATGGGTGCGTGAACATTTTTGTTCTTTAAATGCTAACAGCGCTCTATGTCAACTGTTTTTTCTTCATGTCAGGTGAAACTGCTGAATCAATTCAGCCACCAAAAGGAGAGTGTAGCTCCCAAGAATCTGGCGGGCTGTGTCACAAAGAAACATGTTTCTTGTGCAACAGCATACGAGAAGCAAATTCACAAACTGTCAGAGGGACACTCTTGGTGAGTATAAAGTACAATAACTGGTATATGACTATATACTAAAAGTGGCAAAATGGGTCGGTCGGGTAGGTTGGGTTACAGAGTCATAAGCCTTTTGGGTTGAAACAGATTTTTTTCTTACACTTTTTTTCCTATAGTAATATAAATCCTTCACTAAAAGCATTTAAAAGATCAACTGCATTAAACATAGACATTGGGCAACTTCAAACCCATTTGACAAGTTAAAAACCTAACTCGACTCTTTCACTAGTAAATGGGTTGAAATCGCCGCCCATACTTAATAGTTTCTATTGTAATTGCACATATGCAACCTGTATATCTGATTCTGATATCAAATGCACATCATGCATAGATACCATGCCGAACTGCTATGCGAGGGAGCTTCCCACTCAACGGGACATACTTCCAAGTTAATGAGGTAATTCATGATGCTGACCCTCAGCTAATACGTATATTCTTTTCTCTAGCTAATACGTATAATTGTGTTGAGATTACAGGTGTTTGCAGACCATGACTCTAGTCTTAACCCAATTGATGTCCCTAGATCTTGGTTATGGAACTTACCAAGAAGAACAGTATACTTTGGAACTTCGGTATCAACAATATTTAGAGGTAAATGAAGTAACCACGACATACATTATATCATTATAATAGTTTATAGTTGTATACCAAATGTTCTTTAAATACATCATCTCTAAATAACGACTGTTGTCTACCAGGCCTGACTACAAAAAGTATTCAATACTGCTTCTGGAGAGGTATGTAGAGACATAAATCCTCATCAACTTACTTTCCAGTTTGTTTCTAATTAACTTATCAGCCACACTCTCAGCTCAAAAACATGCCGGATTTCCTACTTTCTTTTATATTTAAATAAAAAGCACTCCATCCATTTAAAGAATGTGATGTTAGACTTGACACAATGTTAATAGAAGTCCTTGATTAGCAGTTGAATGCCTAACATGCCCCTTATTTAGACAAAATTACTCGTGAAATGTGTATCACAACCAATATTATTGATGTCTTAGAATTATTTCTCAGGGATAATACGAAAATGTGGATTGAAACCATTCCAAAATAGAAAACGTTGTACTTTTGGGCCAACAATGAAATAGATAGTGTTGCATTCTTGGTGGACATGGGAGTAACAGGAATGCTGGATTATTAATTCTAGAACAAAATAGGCTTCTAGATCTTATTCTTAAGTTAAAAAGTACAGTGATTAAACAGGAATATCAAGGATGAACCAAGCTTTCCCACTATGGTTCGATAGGTAACGTTTGCCTCTAATCAGGCTTGCACCTAGAACTAGGTTATCGTTGGGGATAATTGGGGACCATAGGTAACGCTTGGCTAAGGCTCTAATGATGGAATTACTTAACACTCAAGTCAATTTAAAATCATCTTGTCTTACAGGGTTTATTTGTGTGAGAGGATTTGACCAGAAGAGACGCACACCACGTCCCCTCATGGCCAGACTACACTTCCCAGTTAGCAAGTTAAGAACATCAAGAAGGAAGTATGATGAAGAGTAGATTTGACATGTGGGGAAGAACCATGTACAAATAGAAGAAGCATGCATGCACATAGATTTGGTGGTAGACAAGGCTGACTGTTCACGCCAAGAGTGACATGATTCATGATTTAGAAATCTTAGAGACATTTGACTAATTGTAATAACCAAAGATAAACAGGGTGCTTCTCATTTTAAATTTCTTTTAGAGATAATTATAACAGATCTCTCTGAACGTCCCTTTCCTAAGAAGGTGTGCTGCAAAAGGTCAGCATGAAAGCCAGCATAGTAGCAAGTGATCAAATACAAGATTAGCTGACATGCAGAAGATGATGCAAAAGCAGATCTTCTGTTTTGTTTGTGCGGACTTGGTTGTCCCACTCCCACATTGTTTTGATAACCAATAGTGTTACTTGAAGAGAAGGAGAAAACCCATTGCATAAATTGATAAGCATTCCTTATTATTTTGACAGCTACTCTTTTTTAACTTGACATCCATACTCAAGATAATTGACTCCCTTGCTTACATATTATTCACCACATATTAAAACTGGGTGATTTTTTGGCTATAAAATGGAGGCTGGTATGAAAGCACACCAACAATTCCTCGTTCTTTGAGGTTACTTCTATTTGTTATTGTATGTGATTCACATACTTGTATCTCTTTTAGCCACTTCTTTGCTCCATGTACTTTTCCGCAGCATATTAGTGAAAGATTAACTACTCTATTGTCCGTCGCTAGCGGTTGATCCGCATAAATATTTCTATCCATAATTCATTTACTTTTCTAGTTCCTCTGCGTTGCTAATATCCGCTTGGTGACTAACAAATAATAATACTGGGGTTTTCTTTTATTCGTACTACTTTCCATTTCGCTTCTATTAGTCACCGTCGATGATGGTGGCAAATTTTTTTTAAAAGTTTGACCAAAGTAGAGGAAGGAGCGATGATGACCCAAAAATTGCAGACCTTAGCTAAAAAGGAAAGATGGTGCTTATTTTTTTCTTATTTTTAATCTCTCTAACGAGGTTTTACATATGCATGCATCTTTATGTTTTTTTCGTTCGTGTCCATGCTACTGAAAAAGCTTGGATAATACTCCAGTTAAGCACTATGAGAAAAAGTGGAATTACGACAATCAATGTTACGTTCAATAACCTGTTATGCAGTCGGCTTCTACAACCAATTTGTGATATATGAAATCAATTGTTCTCCTTTTGGGTTTTCCAGCTTTAGATAATGTGTTTGTTTTGTTCATCTAAAACCCAACAATATTTTTATTATTTTCATCATATCAGAGTTAGCTATCTGGAATGCAATAGTGGCAGGCGATATTTATTTACACCGCCTTTAATTCTTAAAGTCGACTAATATTACCAAGAACAGCATAAAAGTTCAATATCAATAACAGTAAAATAGGAGTACAATGATGATACAGAGTCTTACGTAAAACTAATTCACCCTTTTTTTGGCATGGCTGCAAGCTTGGTATACATTTTAGCCATAGACTGAAATCCTCTAACATCACCCGATCGGAGAAGATTGCCTGTGATCAAACATTGCTTATTACTCTCATTTTGAGACAATTAGGGGTCTTATTTATAAGAAAAATAAGTATGGACATAAATATAGAATCATGTGACACTAGAGCTTTAGGCAACTACTTATCTGTTTATTAATTCTAGCAACAAACTTGATTAAGCTAAACCCATTATATATAGTTCTCTTCTGGATGCTAATACGACAAGTACTATATATCACACAACTTCATATATGTATATTTGAAACTACCAACGTCCTTTAACATATCCCAACCAAGGACATTATTTACAAAATCAATTTGGAATTTGAAGGAAAACGGAAAGCAGATGAAAAATAAGAAAAGGAAGTATTAAAGGGAGTACAAACCAAAATACAATATATTAGAGAAAGTTTATTACCTGAATCACAATTCAGTGGGCTATCGGGTTCGGGATGGGCCATTAAAGCAATTATAGCTCTACAAACAGACTGAAGTGTCCAAGCAGGGCTCCAAGCATTCTTCAGGATATCTAGGCAGATTTCTCCGGTCTACACAATCATCAAGAATGAATCAACATAATGACATTCTTAGACACCACCCCACAATAATATTTTTTGCAAGAAATGAAGTCGCACAATTCATCAGCATGCCTTTTCATAGGTAACAGAGATAATAAAAAAGTCACATAACATGCTAACTCGTAGGTAAAGTACAGAAAAAAAAAAGAAAAAAAAAACTATCAAGTAACATCCTACACGCACTTATAGTTGAGTTAAGACGGTATTAGCATTTGCAATTTATATGTAGTCATACTGATTTGTTTAGGTGTTTAGATAGAGAGGTCTTACTTGATTATATAAAACTGAAGGGCCTAATAATTAGTTATTGATGATGAGGCAAGAACTAGGTTTTAAAAAGCGCGATGCGCTCCATTGTCAAAGGCCGAGGAGCGAGGCCCCGAGGCGAAAGTGCACGCATCACGTACCCGAGGCGACAACTTTACACAAAATACTTTTAATAATATATATTACAAAAAACACATCAATACCACATTTAATACCAAAAGATACCATGCATTCTCATAGTTTGAGATTCCATATCGCTAAAACATACAAAAGGTCATAAACGAAGATCAAAAGTCTCACTTTTTGAATAATTAGAAGCAAATCAAATGCATCCTTAGAAAGTTTTGTGTCTCTAACTCCTCCAATATACATTAGTAAGTCCAAATTTATGTTATAAGGTCCAAAGTACATGATGCGCGTTGATGCATGCCTCAGTTGATGTGTGCCGGATGCGCGCGCCTTACCACGCATCCCGTGATCACAACGCATTAGGGTGTCTGATGCAATAGGGTAGTGCATTGCATCGCATCACGCCTCAGGCGCGCTTTTTTAAACACAGGGCAAGAAAACTGATTATTTCACAACAAGTGCAAAACATTTAAACACCCGTTCGTGGAAATATTATATATACAAACAACAATAGCTCAGCAACACTATCACCCATGACATATTTTATTATAACCAGTTACCTAATAATAATTATTCAATATCAAATCATCAGGTTCAGAACCCACATCCAAACACTCCCTATGGACATTTGTAAGACACCGATCCAGTATCAGTTCCATTCTAGTGAAAAGAAAATCCGCACGCAGTCTTCCACATGCCCGTAATAAGTGGAAAAGAGACGTAAGTTAGTTGGTTAGTGGTCACACATGTCTAAAGTTCAAAATACAGATATTATAACTCCTTATGGACACCCACACTGCCAAAAGTTCGCCATGTTGACCGTATTACATAAATGATAAACCACATGGACTAGTTAAGCTAACCGTATCGTAAACCAACAATAAAGGAAGATCTACAAATACAACGATTTATTCTATTTCCATTGTGAAAAATCTAGAATTTCGAAAAGAGAAAGATCTCAACCGACTTGTTCATGCCACTAACATATGTTCATAAACTTAAATGCATGTACCTTAAAATGTACATTTGGATGAAATATCTTTGTTAAGAACCGCACTTGAGGAGGCTGCAAAGGGTATTGCTCCGGGACAGAAAACGCCAGCTGAAAAACACCACCTTCATAAGGAGTTTCGGATGGTCCCTGCATAATACAAATTGCTCAAAACGCCAAAAAACACGCACGTGTGCGTGTTCATGTATATATTTCCATGAATATCGAGCACACCTTGATAAGTGCCGTCCATTTAAAAATATTAGAATCGTCACAAACAAGCTGTATATCCGGGTCAGCGACTTTCTCCCTCTGCACCTCCTTGTATTCCTTAAAAAGTCTTGCTCTTGATGCCTGCGCCGATATAGGAGGTGTTTGGATATGCATTTTGAAGCAAATATCAAACGATACTAAGGAATTGGTCATAATAATATTGCGTTTTAATACAGCATATTTTCAGGGTGTCCGTATTGCTTATTAAAACTGCTAATCTTAATATTCAAGACTTAAATAATGAGTTTTTAAAAATCAGTTTTAGAGTTATATTTATTAAAAAAAGCGGAAGCATAGTTTCAAACTGTCCTTCAGGTTGCACTAATCATATAATCAACAGCTAAGGTGAGTAATAAATTTTGATTATCTAATAAACTAGGGTGGTTGTTTCGGCTTATGGCTTATTGGGCTTATCTATCATAAGCTCACTTATTGTGGCTTATTTTGAAACTTTTAGGCTTATATAAATTCATTATGACACAATAAGCTTATATAAGGCGAAAAGTTTTAAATAAGCCACAAAAAGTAGGCTTAAGAAACATAGCTAAAAAAATACTAGTATTGATTTCGGCTTATGAGCTTATATGATTTCGGCTTATATAACATAAGCCTCAATTTTCCGGCTTATATTGAGACTTGTGGGCATATGATAAACTTATATAAGCCCATAAGTCCCAATATAAGCCAGAAAATTGAGGCTTATGTTATATAAGCCGAAATCATATAAGCTCATAAGCCCGCATATAAGCCGAAACAAACACCCCCTAACAATATATTTTATGTATACATAAGATAAATTTCAGAAGAAAAAAAATTATGTATAATTATGGGTATAATTGTGGCATGTCAAAATTGTGCAATTTTTAGGCTTTGATTAGCAAATACTTGACAGTAAAATTTATTTAGGTGATCTGAAAGTTAAATATAAGGGAGTGACCTGCATTTTATAGATCTGCAAATTCAGAGTATGTGTTTAATTGTAAGAAACAGATGATATTTAAATCCAAGTTTGTTTGGTGTTTGCAGTTGGTTTCTATTTTGCCCGAAGATGTGAATGTGATGATCTTCAACTTCAATTCCCATTCTCCATTGGGCCTGTTTTTGTTTTAAACATGGCCCAAATGTAATCAGCAAACAAAACGAAATTCATACTTTCACGTTGATAACCAAAGCGCTGTCATATACTATTAATTTGCACCAAAGTTTCTTAGGAGGCGTTTGTTTCATGGGTGTAGGTGTAGGATTTTGGTGTGATGATAGAAAATGTTTGTTTGGTATCAATTGGTGGGCCCTTAAATTGGTATTGAGTGACAAAAATTCAACATTTTGAATCCATTATTAGTTTGTCTACTTTAGAAATTTTATTTGAATTTTTTTTGTCCGTATCCAAAAAAAACTAGGCCGCACTTTCATTTAAACCACCCACTATATGTTATTTACTTTTTAAAAATATATATTAACTTAAATTTTATTGTCAATTTAAAAAATACATATTATAAATTTTTCTCTCTCTAACTTTTTTTATTTATTTACTATATTTTTCTTTTACATCAAATTCAAATTCAAATCAATATTCAAATCCTAAACTCATCTAGAAACCAAACGAACACTTAGTTTCTTGAAGTTGTTAAAACTTATAATTACTCTTTACTCATTTACCCTCTAACCGAAAAGCATGCATGTATGTAACATGTCTTGAACACTCACTCTCCTTACTTGATATTGCAATTTTAATAGAAAGTACTAATTTTGAAGTCAGTTTTATTCTCATATAAAATAGTGATTTAAGAAAAATAGAGCTATGATGAATTAATTAGAATTGTAATACTTCTAAAGTTTTGATGCGTGTTTATGTTTAAATCAATTACTAAGTTTTAAATTTGTAAAAATCGACTACCTATGGTCTACAACGCACTAACGGGCAGAGAACCTGGTCGTGTATAGTGTAGGATTAGTAAATCTGAGGTCGTTCCCAAGAGCTAATGGGCGATCTAGAATATGAGTTTTAATTGTCACGTATTTTAAAAGCAGGTTTGATGATTATATTAAAAGAAAAATAAATAACAAGAATAGAAATGAAGACTACTTATCAAAGGAGAAAATGTGCTAACTTAGTTATTTTCTTGTGAATTAACTCTAAAGTGCAATGTTTACTCGTTCGCTCTCCTAGAGGCATCTAAACTCGTTAGGCTCAAAACCGCATCATCGCCTAACCTATGATCCCTGAGTGGAATGAATCAGCGAAGGGAATTGACCTTTTCTCAGTTCACAGACATTAAGATTTCCAACTAATCTATTAGATATGCTTTAGTGTTTCCCATCAACTCTGATGTTGTTCACGCCTAATATTACAACTAAACAGGTTATAGTAAAAGCTTATACCTAAAGGGATGTAAGGGTCTTTGGAAACACACCTCATGCTAATAAGTTGCTACCTACTGGCATGGCTCGCACTCCTAACCAGGTTCTCATACTAAGGGGCATCTAATGGGCATAGGTCATACAAATACTAAGGAATGATCATTCTAAAGTCAATCGTGCACGCTAGGATTCAGATGGTCACGTACTACCTAGTACACACTCAACCTTATTTTAAAACCTAGTAAGGGATACAAGGGTCTACAAGCATACTACATAAATTATCCAGGAGAACAAATCAATAAATGATAAGAATTAATAAATCATAATACTCATAACAAGGCTAACACAAACGTGTTTAGCCAAATATGTTGTAAATTACAGAAGCATTAATGTATGAAATCATGGGTATATTAAACATTAAGCTAGATACAATTTACTTGATGAAAGACTAATGACGACGATGATTGGAACTGAATTCTCCCTTTAAAAGTGATGGATGGTTGCTGGAAAACGCCTTAGGTTGGTCTCCTAGTCATCCCGTGGGATGGGAGGAAGAAGGATGCTGAATTGTGAAGAATTCGGCCTCTATTTATAGGTTCGTATCAGCTACAGCGTAGCCATAAGTGTTGAGCTACGTCGTAGTTTAATAAATGCAAAGATCCGTCCAATATATTCACTAGCTACAACGTAGTCATGGAGTAGAGCTACCTCATAGTTCTTCAAACGTAAAGTTTCTTCATAAAGGCTATGGTGTATCCCCTACGGGCCAGCTACGCCGTAGTTGGTCTAGATCCTGGTTTCCAAGTTTGTTGAGTCATGGCTATGGTGTAGTCCCTACGGGCCAGCTACGCCGTAGTTTCTTCCTGGAAATACTCCATTGTGCATTTTTTAACACCCCCAATAAATGTGGCAATGGAATGGTAACCGGTGGCATTACTTCATAATACATAATCACAAGATAGATGAAGAACGACCTCTATATGAGTCGTTTGAAAGATAATGTTTGATTTAATTTCATAGCTTGTCCAAAAGAACCATGCTTAAAGAGTTCACTGATATGAAAGCGTAAAGATTTTAATACATAACCAAATATTAAAAAGTAATGCAGTAAATCTTTCGTGATGTGAGATAACAAAATGTGACTCATAAATGATGCTCCCAAAATGCTAACCAATTAGCCTGCAGTTACTGACTTGAGAAAAACATGCTTTAAAATGTCAACATAAAGTTGGTGAATTCATAGGTTTATGAAAGTATAAATATAGGATCGCAATAGTTCAATGCGTGAAATAATGTAACACATACAATATCACAAAATGTAATTACGATTGCCCTAAGCTCATGACACTGAAGATACAACTATGTATGTGTGCATATTCATGCACTAATGTACCCGTGTAGATGTTCAACCCGCAACATCCAAAATCCGATATGATATACGTCCGTTTGACTAGTAAGTATGACTTACTCGGACGGGGATGTCAATCCCAAATAGATCTATTTATAACACACGTGCTTACTCCAAGTAATTAACAGTTCATGATAGTGGGCATAATGGGTTATCGCTACTTAGGTAACTCGTAATATGTTTAAAAAATTACTTGCGTCCAAATGTAAAACATGGCATATATCTCACCCTGAGATTTGTAAAGTATTGTTGAACAAGTAAAGTAGGGCTATAAACTCACCTCAAGTGATGGAATTGATTTCTAGATAAATCAACTATGAATGTCGTCGATAAAGACCGGTATACAACCTATTTAATTATAGGTCGATTTAGGATACGCATGAAAATATTAAACAATGCACTATATTATAATCTGTATTTATATTATTACCTAACAGTTTTTAGACTTTAGCTTATTAAACAAAATAATGCTTACGCTAAGTTTTACCACTTTTTATATTTTACAACGACATGTATATAGAGACTATTTATTTATAAATAATATTTATTAAAGTTTAAAATGCTTAATAAATATTGATTATAAGTGATACTATATTATTTTCTAAGGTTTTTATAGTCTAAACGGACCCGAAAACGTCCGAAAACTCTTTTTACTATTCACATCAGCTTTGATTACATGTAAAAATAGTGCAGAAATTTTTGTGACACTTTCCGAAAAATAGTCCAAGTTTGGTTATGTTTTTTTTCTTCCGTGTTACACTTTTGGGCTTCAAAACTCGCGTTATTTTACCGAAAAATCATTCCGGACAACATTCTAGTTTTATACTTAAGCCGGTTCGGACCCAAAAATGATTAAAAACACGCATTATAAATCTGCCAGCTTTCGCCGAAAAACTGCTTTTGTCAGTATGTCATTATTGTTTCAAATCTAGTTTTGACCATAACTTCTTCGTTTTACATCCGTTTTTCGCGTTCTTTATGTCTACAGATTCGTTTTAAAATGAACTAGCATATATTTAGGGTTTTAACTCATCAAAAAACCCAAAACTAACATTTAAAACATGTTGTCCTAAAGGGCAATACACACACTTTAAAACTATAATTTTAACCTCATTTTTACAAAACAACAATCTTTAATCTAACCACTTCAACCTCTTTCACAATCAACAAATCCAAACTAACCTAATCTCATCTAATACTTCACAATATAATAAAATAACTTTTAAAATCCAATAAGCTAGTTTATGAATGACAAACTTGTTAACATGTTTAATAATCATACAAGTAAGTAGTGTTCTTTATTTCTTTTGCAAATATTTATAAAAGTCTATTAGTTGGTGATATAACTTAATAATCAAGATGTTCAAATATGTAAGCCTAGAAACATGTAAGAATATAATCAAATTGTATGAAAAATAAAAGAGTAATGTAGCATGCTTACAAAGTAGATGATAAAAAAAACCTTAGTCTTTAATTCTAAACCTAAAAACCTTATAAAATCCCCAAATCTTGATTATGAAAACTGGTTCTTTCAATATAGTATATATAAAATACTAGGCAAATCCAAACTCTTCACCCTTGACCAAGGTAAAAAGTCAAGACCTACCTAGAAATAAAATATATAAGAGAATCAATGATAAAAAGATTCCGGAAGTATGATTCCCGGGTCGTATGTCCCAACGAGGCTGCAATTGAAAGTTGATCTTGGTTTGATTGAGAAGATTGAGTGAGAATGTTTTGGATTGTTATAAGTCCTAACAACTACGGGAAGCAAAATTAGGTATAAGGAAACCCTAAATTACAATCTAATAGAACAAAACCTAAAACGGGCATGGAAAATGAGGGGAAAAACCTAAATTATGCAAAATTTTAACCCTACCAGCAGGAATGATGCACTACCAGCAGAAACGACAATACTACCAGCAGAAACGAGGCTCCAAAACGGCTGATTTTAAAAAATCGTTTTTAGCCAAAACTCAAAACACGAAAGTTGTCCGGGACATGTTTTTAAGCAACTTTAATAAAGGCACCTTATAAAAATAAGCACTCAATAAGCCCCAGAAAATCCAAAAAAAGAATGCCCGCCCTTGCTGATTGCAGAAAGTTGAGGTTTGGACTTACTTTTAGTAAAAAGCTAGTAAAAAGCTCACAATTAACCAAAATTGAAAAGTAAATATGTTTTGAAAGCTATATGTTGCTTAATCTGATTTCCAAAAAGCTTTTCCACCAAAAAAAACTAACTCAACTCAATTTGCATCAAAATATAGTAAACTCTAACTTTTTCTAAAATAAGCCAAAATGAAAATAAGCTAAAATCCTAAATAAGCCAAACTGAGAAGTGTGCTTTTGGAAATAAGCTCACTAATGAGTCCTTATTAAGCCCACCTCTTCACTTTTTTAAATAAGCCATTGGAATAAGCACAATAAGCACAAATGACTAAACTACTATTTTTTTGATTTTACTGAAAATAAGCACTTTTGAGCTTAAAAAATGAGCAAGCAATTGGATTCTTATGATGATATAAGCTAAAAACGGATCGAGATTTAAGCTCAATGAACAATAATTAAGACTAAAAGATAATTATGAAACACTAAATAAGCGAGAAGTGAGCTTATAAAAAGCTAGAATATCCCATTTTTAACTCTCACTGCAGATTCTAACTTAAACTATTAAACACATTTGCACATTACAACAACACATACCCAATGCATATAAACACTTAAATTAATATGCAACAAAGCTTAATATCTACTTTAAGCTAAGACTCAAAAATAAGCACTTCTACTTAAGCAAAATTCAACAGGTTCACAAATGAGCTAATATAAACTTGGAAATTGAAATTCAACAACAATAAAACTTGATTAAAAAGCTTATAAGACCTAAATATAGCTAAAGAAATTTATCAAATACCACAACCCATTCCAAGAGCCAAAAAGACCCATTTTCAGCCATGACCCAAACACCCTTTAAGATTATGGAATCCATTTTTTAATAAAACTAATTTTAAGAGATTTAGGCCAAGTTTTTTAAAGCAAATGATGATATATGAACATAATAATGCACTAATGAACCATTTCAACAGAAATTAGCACTTAGATAAGCTGAATAAGCAAAAGGCAATTTTAGCTAAAAATGACATATTAAAAGAACAATATAAATAACTGACACAAAAAGGCTTAAACCAATGAAATTGTAAAACATGGCATGTATCTCACCCCGAGATTTGTAAAGTGTTGTTAAACAAGTAAAGTGGGGCTATAAACTCACCTCAAGTGATGGAATTAATTTCTAGAAAAATCAACTATGAATGTCGTCGATAAAGACCGGTATGCAACTTATTTAATTATAGGTCGATTTAGAATACGCATAAAAATATAGAATAATGCACTATATGTTATCTTGTTATATCACCACCTAATAGTTTTAGACTTAGCTTATAAATCAAAATAATGCTTTCGTTAAGTTAACCACTTTTATTATTTTTACAACGACAATATATATATAGACTAGTTAATTTATAAAATAATATTTATAAAGTTTAAAACGCGTATAAATATTATATAAGTGATACTATATTATTTTCTAAGGTTTTTATAGTCTAAACGGACCCGAAAACTCTTTTTACTATTCACATCAGCTTTGATTACATGTAAAAATAGTGCAGAAATTTTTGACACTTTCTGAAAAATAGTCCAAGTTTGGTTAAGTTTTTCTCTTCCGTGTTACACTTTTGGGCTTCAAAACTCACGTTACTTTACCGAAAAATCATTCCGGACAACATTCTAGTTTTATACTTAAGCCGGTTCAGACCCAAAAAAGATTAAAAACACGCATTATAAATCTGCCAGCTTTCGCCGAAAAACTGCTTTTGTCAGTATGTCAGTATTGTTTCAAATCTAGTTTTGACCATAACTTCTTCGTTCTACATCCGTTTTTCGCGTTCTTTATGTACACGGATTCGTATTAAGATGAACTAACATATTTTTAAGGTTTTAACTTGTCAAAAAAAACGTAACTAACTGTTTATAATCTGTTGTCTTAAACGGTAATTTACACACTTTAAAACTATAATTTTAACCTCATTTTTACAAAACAACAACCTCTAATCTAACCACTTTAACCTCTTTTACAATCAACAAATCTAAACTAACATAATCTCATCCAACACTTCACAATATAATGAAATAACTTTTAAAATCCAATAAGCTAGTTTATGAATGACAAACTTGTTAACATGTTTAATAATCATACAAGTAAGTAGTGTTCTTGATTTCTTTTGCAAATATTTATAAAAGTCTATTAGTTGATAATATAACTTAATAATCAAGATGTTCAAATATGTAAGCCTAGAAACATGTAAGAATATAATCAAATTGTATGAAAATCAAAAGAGTAATGTAGCATGCTTACAAAGTAGATGATCAAAAAAACCTTAGTCTTTAATTCTAAACCCAAAAACCTTATAAAATCCCCAAATCTTGATTATGAAAACCCTAACTGGATCTTGAAAAAACCTTTCTTATACTTGGAACCCTAACTTGCAAACCAACTTAGAACACCTTTGAATACACCCTTGATCACACTTGTATGCTTAAAATATTATAAAAATAGAAAATATGAATTTTTCCTATATCTTATTTGGTGTCGTGACTTTTCAAAGAGTAAAAGGGAGAGTATTTGATTTTTGTTTGTTGTGAAATGAGAAGTATGAGCTAGTTGGTAGTTCCTTTTATACACAAAATAGCTAGGGAGCAAAACTTACACAATTTCATGATTTAGGGAGGGTGTTTGTTTGGTGATGAATGGCATGTGGGAGGATGGTCTTGGTCATGGTGTGTAAGAATAGTTGCTAGAACTTGTAAGAGGTTGGTAATTATAAGCACATGGTTTTCTAAGCTAGACTTGGTATTATTTTTGAGTGTTGGTTGATTAAAATCGGACCTAGTAATGATATGTGTAAGAGTTTTATAATTTTTGAGTATTGGGTATAATTGTGGGTATTTGGTTGAGTCTAGAAAGGTAGAATGGTTTACATGCATGCAAAAGGTTCCAAAATGCGAAACGTGAACGTTTTACGTATCGTATAAAAATAACATATGAAAAGTTATAAATTATCTTCGTAAAAATAATATAACACTTATTTGACGTAAACTTTTATTTGTTTGATGCCGGTTTACGTTGATTGTTGACTTTTGGTTTACGCGATTTAACTTAACGGTTGAAATTAAAAGTAAATGCGTAAAAGCTCAAAATAAATCATTTGAGTTTATAGACGTAAAATGACATGAAATTGTGGATTGTCATAATTTTTCACCACACACCCTTCCATTTCTGCGCCTTTCCGCTCCAAAGCTCATATTTTCCTAAAAACGAAATAGGAAGCAATTAAGTACAAATTTCAATAGAAATATAACAATTATGAGCAATTTATTAGGGATTTTGATATTAACAAGCATAAAGTATTTGATGTTATCAAGTTTCATGCTTCACGCATATTTCTAATAATTATCCCTTAACGAATGGAATTAGATAATCGATTATGTTGGTTTAAAATTATGGATCAGATTGTACATGAGCAACTGTGAAAGGATACAAATTTTACGAAACCAAGTTTGTTCATTATTTTTCTAATACCAAAGCAATAACACACCGAGTTTCAAGATCATAAGATTACAGAATCAACAACAAAGACTCAACCCATATATATTTTCATCTCCATTTCATAGATCACACCACTCACAGTCGCCTATTGTAACAACTCGTATTTTTCAGGTTTACTTTTACCTATTAACTTGAAATATTCTACTTTGAACATATATGATCAGAGATTGATGTTAACCCTTTTTTAAATATATATATATATATATATATAATACTTATAATAAGGATAGTCAAAAACCTCAATGTAGTAAACCGAAAGTATGAT